>OU892286.1:30220505-30307102 GCA_917834065.1 Ceutorhynchus assimilis | reverse complement strand
TGTCTATATTTTGGTTTAACTTGCCAATATTATTAGATATGGTATTTGAAACTTTCCATAAGAAATAACCCTTGCAAATCACATTGAATATTTGGTTTTATTTTCTGGTGTAATTTTTGGATGTGAGACACCCTGTAAAATAATAGTTTATTAAATCCTGTATTTTTTTCCATTTCAACGATATAGATGTTACACTTTGTAGTTATACCTTTCCATTAACGTCAAGAAGAAATAGTTTCTGATTGCAAAGAAAATTGATTTCATTTTGGATTAACCGGTAGGTACCTACCTACAGCATATATCATATAAAAAATAATCAAATATCTCACTAATGCTCAGTAACTGAATTTAATAGTCTAATGCCCGGTTTATTCACCTCCTGATAAACTGTCAGGCAATGCAATATAACGGATAGACTGGCAATCTATAAATAATCCGATTGGTTGGCCAGTTATCCGCAAACCAATAAGATTAGAGATTGGCCAATTTATCTTCTAGACCAGTGGTTCCCAAACTTTTTTCTTTTGCGCCCCCTTTCTGAAATCAAGGAGTGGTCGCGCCCCCCTTCCTTCCCCCATTATTCAAAAACATTTTTTTTTACTTACTGTAACTCCTCTGAACTGGACTTTGGAAGAGGAATAATGGACATGACAGTGGGCAGCAGCGAGCGTGCGCTGTAGCAATTACTGTATTCCTTTTATACATCGAGTTACACCGAACGTGTCACTCTAGAGCTCCTCGGAGTCACTCCAAAACACACAATTCAGAATAATTCAGATATTAGAGAGTTCTCGTGCTGTCCAAATTTCAAATACCGTAGCATTATTTAACAAGTATGACAGTTCTTACGGTATTAGCGTTAGCGGAGCCGCCCGCTACCTAACGGAAGTTAGCGGATGCCTTACCGTAACGCTATGCTATGTCAAAATTAGTTTACGCTCCATTTACGTCTGTAAGAACAGCAACTTCTAATAATTCCTCGATAAAAAACACCAAGGAAAAATTATTGAAACTCAGGAATCTTCAGGATAAATAAAAGTTGGCGAACAAGCAAAAAAAAGTTGGGTTAGATCACTCAATCCAGCTGTCAAAATGTAAACAGAATAAGGAATTAGAGGATTTTTGTGACTTCGTGTCCGACAACTATAAAATACCATTTAAAATACCGTATTGTTAGCGGTACCGTATTAGCATAGCGTCTGAGGCACGGGAACTTTCTATTAGAGAGTTCTCGTGCAGTCCAAATTTCAAATACCGTAACGCTATTTGACAAGTATGACAGTTATTACGGTATTAGCGTCAGATACAATTTTCACTTTATACGCTAGATAATGACTACCCTCGAAAAGTGAACATTTGAAGTTTCACCCTGTGTCTCCAAAACGAAACAAGATAGAGACCTGCGGTTTGCGGCATTCGTCATGAAAAATTGGCCCGGGAATGTGGAATCAAAAAAATCTACCTCTACGAGTTTAGCTGTACAGTATGAATCATTGCAATTGGCACATACTATACTCATTTAACATCCCTCGTATTAGGTCGAAATTCTAACCAATAGATCTATTCAGTGCAGCGGTGTACAAATATTTTTTTTCTACAAACGTCACTAAAAGTGTCATTTTTAACGGATGCTGTCAGTGTCTAAAATGCCATTTTTTGACACTGGTGTTAAAAGTGATTACTTTTAGCACTAGTGCCAAAAGTAACCACTTTCAGTGCGTTTGTAGAAAAAATAGTGTATGACATTCGTGCTAAAAGTGATTTTATTTTGTTCAAAGGAATGGAACACTCCGCCTTCGGCGTTGTGTCCCAAACTTCCCTTTTCACAAAATAAAATGTCACTTTTAGCACTTATATCATAAATAACTATTTCCTTCAACAGTTAATTAAAACTATTAGGTATGTTCACCACTGATTTATCAATCTAACACGATATTGACATTACCTGGGTGTCATTGAAGTAAAACTTTGACACATTACGGGGGATGTATATAGTGTGTGCCAATTGCAATGATTCTTACTGTACATTTCTTGGATATTAAACTACCTGTATCTCAAAAACTAGTCATAGGATTGGTGCGGACCCATGAGAACTTTTTATCAGGAAGTCAAGGTTTAACACATATCAAAATTTCATTGAATTTAACAGAAAACCAAATACCCATAAGAGGTGTGCGGGGTCCTTTACCCCAAATTGTTTAACGCGATTTTATTTCTGGAACTATAAATCCAAATGAGCTGAAATTTTCAGGGATTGTAGTTCTCTAATGGAATAAGAATCGCTGAAAATTTCAGCTTCCAATCTATATAATAGAAAAAAGTTATGACTATTCAAAGTTTTCTAAAATCTCAATCATAACGTAAGGACCTCAGTACTAAAACGATGAAATTTCGAATTTCTTTTTGTTGAGATTTTGTGTCTTAATGGAGAAAAATTGAAAAAATGATAAATCACCCCAAATTGCTTAACACGATTTTATTTCTGGAACTATAAGTTCAAATGAATTGAAATTTTCAGGGATTGTAATTCTCTACTGGAATAAGAGCTGTGAAGTTCAGCTTTCTATCTATAATAGAAAAAAAGTTATGACCTTTCAAAGTTTCCCAAAATCTAAATCATAAGGTAGCTCAGTACCTATCTAAAGCGATGAAATTTCAATAATTTTTTTGGTGAGATTTTGTGTCTTAATAATAGTTTTTTGGGATCCCCCAAACTCCATACACTAAATTATTCTAAGATTGGGAGCCGGATTCTATGAAAAAAGGCACTCAGAAAAATTGAAAAATTGATAAATCATCCCAAATTGCCTGACAAGATTTTATTTCTGGACTCTATTGGAAAGGGAATCCCTAAAAATTTCAGCTTTCTATGTGTAAAAAAAAAGTTATGACCTTTCAAAGTTTTTTAAAATTTAAATCATACCTGAGTAGGTATTTGTAAATAAAAAAAAACGAAAATTGCTATTAGTTTGTTTTGGATTCTATCCAATTATTAAACAACGAAGCTGTGAAAGCCACAATTAACAAAAATCTTCATTGACTTAAAATTAACAAAGTTTCTTAGCAAAAAGCACCCAAAACAAATTGAAATTAATCCAGTGTGGAGCTTCAAAATATTACCTATCTTGCTTGAATTACACTTAATAAATTACCTACCAACTAAAGACAAATTGTGAAGATCCTGATGAAAATTACCATTATGTTTTTGCTCCAGTCTCTATTGGAATATAGAAAAATGATGGATTTTTTGGATGAGGGAAATAGGTACCCGAATGAAATTTTTTAAGTGAATAAAGGATTCGGTTTCTTAGAAATGTTTTCTGATCAATACAATAGCGTTTTCAAGTAAGTAAGTATATGGAAAGCCTAAATTTTCTGCTACTTACATTTTGAAAATCACTTAAGTTTCAAGTCACCAAGAAAAAAAAAAACCGTTGATTTTCATTTTTAGAAGGGTTCGCGGTACTATTTTAGGTGCGTTTTTCGTGAAAATCGGCGCTTGCGGGGTGCTTATTCCCACAGGACGTCGCGACGCCCATGGCTTATTTTGGGCGACGCCTGCGACTGCGTCGCTCTTACCGGCCGAACCATAAATGGGCGGTGGAGGCTATTTTCGGGCGACCCGACGAATATTTCGATTTGATTGAGGAATTTCTGTGTTTTACCTATACCTGAGGTTTTTGATTCAATCTCTATTGCAATAGGATTTGAACGTACTTAATAAAAATCTAATATAAATTCAATGCAAATATAATGGAAATATCTGAATTTAAACCTACCATGATTGGTTAATTAGAATTTATAAGGCTCTATATTATACCTAGTAGAAAACTTGTGTAAACCTTGAAAGTTTTGAGGACCGGTTTATCCTCAACAGGCTTCCTCTTCTACATCAGAATCTGTGGTAGAGGGTTTAAAATATGACATATAACAAAAATTTGAAGCATTTGAAGTAAAAATAATGGAGTATGGAATTTTTAAATTCATTCCAGTAATGCTTGACAAGTTTCTGAGATTATTAAACTTCATATTTTTTCAACAACGTTATACTGGAAATGCTAGAGGTTTAACCATGTCCTTTACACCTACACAACCTTCTTCCTGTTTCTTTTCTAAAGGAGATTTTAGAATATTTGGGCAAACATGATAAACCCTAACTTTTGCTTCAGAAACTCTTCCGAGTTTTTCATTTAGGTTAGAACTTTAGGTAAACTTGGAATTTGTACATTTTCTGGTTATAAAAATCAACTTATTGCTTTAAAAAGTCATCAGAGTTTCACATTTCAGTTATAATTATAAATTGTTTTGAGGGCTTTTTTCTAATGAAGAAAGAAAGAAAGAAAGAATTTGCTTTATTGTCAGAAAATTTTACAATTTTGTGGACAAAGCTGAAAAAAAAAAGCAATCAAACCTTCAGTTTCTTTGGGTTCTTTATTAACTGATTCAAATATCGTACATCTTAGTTGTCGGTGTCGTTTTTGGAAAATTTTGCTCAGAAGTAATTAGTGGTTGAATGGCAGCTTTAATTGTATCAGAAGGTTATTCAGTAATAATGATTTATTCAATGATTGATGGCTTCATATGAAAACCAGCTTATTTGGTGACAGAAATTTGATTATACAGTTTTAATTGCTTTTTCTGATGATATTTATCAACATAGAAACTCATGGAATGTTTCTCCTTAGTAGCTTTTGTCTTATCTTTCTCAGAAAACCAATCAAAATCAACCAAACAGCCTACTTTTCTCCAACAATTTCCTCTTTTTCAATACTATTCTGGCGTTTATTCTTTTTAGGAGATTTGAATATTTGCAGGTACCAAATCAACTATGAGGCATGATACCAGTTGGCTTAAAATTCAAATTGTATTGATAGTTTGTGAAAATTTAATTCAAAATCAATGATATTGAATTTTTCAGTAATTTTCGTCGAAAAATCTAAAATATTACCTATTCGGGACCGCAGAAACGGCGCGCGATGAAAAATAATGTAACGCTAAGCTGACCCGTCGCAGGAATAGAATCCCGGAGTCTGGATGGCGCGCGCCCTCTCGCCTATATATACCGGCCTCTCGCCTATCCAGCCTCAGTCGCAGTCAAGCTTTCACCAAGCTTCAAACTAAATTTCTGTCTTTAGTGTCTTAGTGTACAACCACCCAAAACAGACAACATGTGTGACGACGATGTTGCGGCTCTTGTCGTTGACAACGGTTCCGGTATGTGCAAAGCCGGTTTCGCCGGAGACGATGCCCCACGTGCCGTGTTCCCATCGATCGTGGGTCGCCCCAGGCATCAAGGTGTCATGGTCGGTATGGGACAAAAAGACTCATACGTAGGAGACGAAGCCCAAAGCAAAAGAGGTATCCTCACTTTGAAATACCCCATTGAACACGGTATCATCACCAACTGGGATGATATGGAAAAAATCTGGCATCACACCTTCTACAACGAATTGCGTGTTGCCCCAGAAGAACACCCAGTTCTCTTGACCGAAGCTCCATTGAACCCAAAAGCCAACAGAGAAAAGATGACCCAAATCATGTTTGAAACCTTCAACACCCCCGCCATGTATGTAGCCATCCAAGCCGTACTTTCCCTATACGCTTCCGGTCGTACCACCGGTATCGTTTTGGACTCCGGAGATGGTGTCACCCACACCGTACCAATCTACGAAGGTTACGCCTTGCCCCACGCTATCTTGCGTTTGGACTTGGCCGGTCGTGACTTGACCGACTACTTGATGAAAATCTTGACCGAAAGAGGTTACTCATTCACCACCACAGCTGAAAGAGAAATCGTCCGTGACATCAAAGAAAAATTGTGCTATGTCGCTTTGGACTTCGAACAAGAAATGGCCACCGCCGCCGCTTCAACCTCTTTGGAAAAATCCTACGAATTGCCCGACGGACAAGTCATCACCATCGGTAACGAACGTTTCCGTTGCCCAGAAGCTCTTTTCCAACCTTCCTTCTTGGGTATGGAATCTTGCGGTATCCACGAAACCGTCTACAACTCCATCATGAAGTGTGACGTAGACATCAGGAAAGACTTGTACGCCAACACTGTTCTTTCCGGTGGTACCACCATGTACCCAGGTATTGCTGACCGTATGCAAAAAGAAATCACCGCTTTGGCTCCATCTACCATCAAGATCAAGATCATCGCCCCACCAGAAAGGAAATACTCCGTATGGATCGGTGGTTCCATCTTGGCCTCTTTGTCCACCTTCCAACAGATGTGGATCTCCAAACAAGAATACGACGAATCCGGCCCTGGAATCGTTCACCGCAAGTGCTTCTAAACAATTCTATATTTATTACATGTTGTTTCTTTTTTTTTTTCAAAACATCTCAATTATTTATGCGACAGTGGTTGTACTAAAGACAGACTTTTTTTTACAAGAACAAACACCCTTGTATATAACTATTTAACATCTTGTATTTTATTAATAATGTATTAATTTTTATTACTATTTTAGGCAGGTCATACATAATAAAAACACCCTAATTTTTAGTAATAAATTGCCTTATTTTATTTTACCAACATAATTATTATGTAATTTTTTTTAATAAACTTATATTGGTTTAGTTATTTTTGCTTTTAATTCAAAAAACCCTCAAAACAAATAGAAAATGCATATATTAATAAACGCTCAAGTGGTCCTAAAAATATATCTAAATAAAAATCTAAATTTAGTAAGCACTCCTTTTAAGGCAATCCAAACTTGCTTGGGAGGCCCACACCAGAAGGGTTCTATTTTTAAATTTTTCGAAAATAACTCGCCTATGTTAAGAACTAGGAATTTTGTAATATCCACACTCTCTGGATCTATTCTTAGATCCGAACAACTTATATGGTAGCGGCCAGAGGAATCTACAAATTTGGTCGTGGAAATTGATATTTTTTTGTTTAATGGTTTTTGTTCCAGGCTATTAAAGTTTTATTTACCCAATTGGCTCTGGATTGTGAAAATAAATTGGATATTTAATTTTGGTTTGTTTGATGTCTGGATTGGACAATTCTTGCCCAAAAATATCGGACAAAAGGCTTTTTTGTGTACTCAGTAAAATGAAATAAGATTTTTTGTGTTTAGGATTAGGCTTTTTCTCATGTTTTATAATTTAAATCGAGTTTTTATCCATCATAGAGGGTAGAGGGTATAAGAAACCAGAAACCTGAAAGAGATAACTTTTCCAAATAAATACTTACCTATAAAGATATCTTCTCAAATACATATCCATTTAGTAAGAAGGTACCTACCTTATGATTTAGATTTTGGAAAACTTTGGAAGGTCATAACTTTTTTTCTATTGAAGATATAAAGCTGAAATTTTCAGTGATTCTTATTCCATTAGAGGACCACAATCCCTGGAAATTTCAACTCATTTGAAAAAAAACGTGTTAAGCAATTTAGGTTGATTTGTCAATTTTTCAATTTTTCTGAGTGCCTTTTTTCATGGATTTCAGCTTCAAAACTGAGAATAATTTAGTCTATGGAGTTTGGGGATGTTTACTGACCATTAGGATACAAAATCTCGACAAAAGAAAATTTGAAATTTCATCATTTTAGTAAAAAGGTAAATACCTACCTTATGATTTAGATTTTGGAAAATTTTGAAAGGTGATAACTTTTTTTCTATTATAGATAGAAAGCTGAAACTTTCACTGAATTTTATCCCAATCAAGAGACTACAATCCCCTCGACAATCCCTGAAAATTTCAGCTCATTTGCACTTATAGTTCCTGAGATAAAATCGTGTTAAGCAATTTGGGGTGATTTATCAATTTTTCAATTTTTCTGAGTGCCTTTTTTCATAGATTTCGGCTTCAAATCTGAGAATAATTTAGTCTATGGAGTTTGGGGATTTTTACTGACCATTAGGATACAAAATCTCGACAAAAGAAAATTTGAAATTTCATCATTTTAGTAAAAAGGTAAATACCTACCTTATGATTTAGATTTTGGAAAATTTTGAAAGGTCATAACTTTTTTTCTATTATAGATAGAAGGCTGAAACTTTCACCGAATTTTATTCCAATCAAGAGACTACAATCCCCTCGACAATCCCTGAAAATTTCAGTTCATTTGCACTTATAGTTCCTGAGATAAAATCGTGTTAAGCAATTCGGGGTAATTTATCAATTTTTCAATTTTTCTGAGTGCCTTTTTCCATAGATTTCGGCTTCAAATCTGTGAATAATTTATTATATGGAGTTTGGGGATGTTTACTGACCATTAGGATACAAAATCTCGACAAAGAAAATTTGAAATTTCATCATTTTAGTAAGAAGGTAAATACCTACCTTATGATTTAGATTTTGGAAAATTTTGAAAGGTCATAACTTTTTTTCTATTATAGATAGAAGGCTGAAACTTTCACTGAATTTTATCTCAATCAAGACACTACAATCCCTGAAAATTTCAGTTCATTTGCACTTATAGTTCCTGAGATAAAATCGTGTTAAGCAATTTGGGGTGATTTATCAATTTTTCAATTTTTCTGAGTGCCTTTTTTCATAGATTTCGGCTTCAAATCTGAGAATAATTGATCATCAGGATACAAAATCTCGACAAAAGAAAATTTGAAATTTCATCATTTTAGTAAGAAGGTAGCTACCTTATGATTTAGATTTTGGAAAACTTTGACAAAAAGCTGATGCATTGGCAAAAAGAGTTATTAAAGAAGAAAAAAGAAAAAATTAGTAAAATTACTGCTCTTCCTTAAATAGTAATACTCCAATGAAGGAGGTTTGGAAAAAAGTTAATAGTTTTAATCATCGGAAAAAGGAAAACCAAATTCCCATAAGCTTAGAAGATCCCTGGATAGAAGATTTTCACATTCGATTAACTCCCCACTTTGTGACGAGTAAATATCCAATACCGAATGAATATTCAGAATTAGATAATCATTATTTATGTAACCTTTTCAAAATGGAGGAACTGAATAAAGCTGTGAAAGTCAACAATAACACTGCCCCAGGAAAAGACAATATACAATACTCTATGATATCGAATCTTCCCACATTGCCAAAAAAAATTCTTCTCGACATATTCAATAAAATATTAAAAGGAGACCACCCAATTCCTTGAGACTGGAAGGAATATATCTTAGTACCAATATTGAAACCTGGTAAACCTAAAAACCAATCCAAATCATATCGACCAATTGCTCTTGCTTCTTGCATATTAAAAACATATGAAAGATTGCTAAAAAATAGGATTGAGTTTTGGATGGAATCGAAGAAAATAATGCCAATTACTCAAAAAGGATTTAGAATAGGAAATTCTGCCATTGAAGCAGTATCTAGCCTGGTCACAGAAATACAATTAGGACTTACTGAAAACACTTCAGTATTGTTTTTAGACATCCAAGGAGCTTATGATAATGTGAAATATGATATTCTCGTTAGGAAATTGCAACAAATTGGGATTCCTGAAAGAATTGTACATAATATTTTGTCAATACATAGCAATCGATTCGTATATATAAGAACAACCGATGGACTTACAGAGAGAGGCACGGATGGCTCAAGTTGGGTTATCGCAAGGAGGAATTCTCAGCCCGATTCTTTATATAATTTATACTAACGACCTGGAAAAACTGTTTGATAATCAAGTCAAAATTCTTCAATTTGCAGATGATGTCTGTATTTTTTCAAAGGACAAGTCAATAGAAGAATGCAATAGTAAAATAGAACCCAAGCTTTCAAAAACCCTACAGTGGTTTAACAATAATGGGTTAAGCATTTCTGCAGAAAAAACATCGATATGTATATTTACAAGGAAAAGAACAAACCTACCTAATGAAATAGAAATGTCAAGACTCCAGATTTCATGTAAAAATACCGCAAATATCTTGGGGTTTTACTTGATAAAAAGCTGTTATGGAAAGACCACATTAACTATCTCATTAAGCGAGCTGAAAATGGAATAAACATTATAAGGGTTTTCAACCACAAGAAATAGGGAGCTGGTCTATCTTGGACTACGCATGCCAACTTTATGGTTCAGCCGCCAATAATCACCTTAATAAAATTGAAGTAGTCAAAAACAAATGTCTAAGACATTGTGTAGGATATCTTAGAAGCACCCCCGTTGCAGTAATGGAAGCGGCAACATATTATGATTTTACATAACCCCAAAAAAGTCTGGGAAATCCGAGCCTGCATTTTGGCTTTCCATTTATATATGTACTGCACTGGTGCGCGTTTTGACAGCACTAGAAAAATTCTCGTGCGCACTGAATGCTGCACTGAGACGACAAATGGAAAACACCATTAATAGCCGTTAAAAACTCGATTTCGTCATAATCAGCCATTTTTAAGACAAACATAAATACAGTGTATCCGAAATTCGAGTCTCTATATATGGGGATCCTGCTTATTATAAGAGATACAGGGTGGCTCAAAATAGGAAAGTTTTAGGGAATTTATTGCTCATTTATATCCTGTTGTTAAATTTGCTTCAAAGTTTTCTGTTTCCTAAAAATCCGAGAAAAACTGAAAACAGCCAATTTGGTTTTTTGTCAATAATTCATAAACCGTTAACTTTAGACTTTTCTCACTTTAACATTATTCAAACACTTTTTTGAGACAGATATTTTCGTGATTTGAAAACATTCCGATCGTCGTCTGTTTTCGAGTTATTAACCAAACTTTTCTTATTTCTTATGGCGGCCATCCTAAATTTCAACAAAATAATATTCTTCGAAAAAAATCCTTTAAAATGATGTATTACAAGCTATGAAAAAGTTTTGCAAGTCCTTCAAAATACAGTTGGAACCGATTTTTTGCTAAATTTGGCAACACTGCTCATAATTATAAGAATAAAAGCAAATAAGTATAAGTAATAAGTAAAGTCTGTTTTTTTTTTTCAAAGATAAAAGTCAAAATGACATTATGTTGGCAATACAATGGAACATTGTCAATGCTTTCAAATTTTTATGTAGAAAAGGCTTGAGTTGCCAACATAGTTACTAAATTCTTGACTTGGGGAATTATCTTAAAAAAAAAAAACAGATTTTATGATTTAATATTAGGATCGGTATTTTTGAAGTCTTCTGGCAATTTTACTGAAAGAAAAAAAAAGTAAGGGGGAATGAAGTAAGGGATAATCAGCCGTATGAATAAAAATAGAGCATTTGCTTCTAAGCAAAAGGTAGAAGTATAAGCAAAAGCTTCAAGTAAAAGGTAGAAGTAGAAGCATTTACTTCATATCATATGAATAATGAAGACCTTTTACTTGCGAGCATATACTTCACAGAAATGAAGTAAAAGCCTACCTGTTGTACCTGTTGCTTGAATCTAAGACTTAAATCCCAAATTAAACCACCAGATCGATAACATCAATGGACTTTGACATTCCATAGGAAGTGGTAGTAAAAGAACGCCAATCATGGAAGGACGCAAGGCTACCACAAGTGGATAACGCATCATTGTGGTACCGTTGATTGGTGGTACACAGTCACACAGGTGGTTCGATGCTAACGGAAGGAGTCGGTCTGGATAACTGGATCAAACTTTAAAGTTTAAACTCTCATTAGCAATAGGTAAAACGTCCACAAAATTTCAAACTCAGGTTCTGGCCATAAACAAGGAGCTTTAACACCTTTTCAAGGCTCAGAGCCTTTTTGTGTATCAATGAAAAGCCACGTCTCCAAAGAAATCAACAGATGCAGAAGGTTCATATATCTGAGATCTGAACAAATTCGTGACAATAAACAGAAGAGACATTAGAAGAGTCGTTAGTCGACTGCTCACTGGGCATTTTCTGAAGAAATCACCTAAAAACAATAGGCAAATCAGACAACGATTACTACAGATCTTGCGCACAAGCAATAAAAACTACAGAACACCTAATCTGTGATTGCCCTGGTCACTTCTGTAGAAGGCTGAAATAATTTGCTCACATCCCAAGAGGTGGACACTTTGCCACCCAGGAAGCTGGCCTCCTCTGGAAAAAGCCTACAAATCCTGGACACTAGAGCGGCTTGAACAAGCTGTAACGACTGCTAATGCAATCTACAATCTACACAAAAAAAAAAAACGGGAAATAAGAATATTCGAAAATAATTTACCAAAATAGTTAGCATACATCTGCTCAGGAGCAGATGCATTTTGCAAGGAGTAAATGCTCCCAATTTGAAGTAAATACTCCCTTTTATTCATAAGAAAAAGAGTCTTTGCTTTTTCCTGGAGCATTTGCTTCCCACTTTTAGGTATAAGGTTTTGCTTGAACTTTTATTCATACTGGATGAAGCATTTGCTTCAGATTTTGTGAGAAAAAGCAAATGCTCCTTTTTATTCATAGGGTAGAATGGAGTGAAAAAAAACAAACATACTCTGCCCTATGAATAAAAAAGAGCATTTGCTTTTTCTCGCAAAATCTGAAGCAAATGCTTCATCCAGTATGAATAAAAGTTCAAGCAAAACCTTTTACTTAAAAGTCGGAAGCAAATGCTCCAGGAAAAAGCAAATACTCTTTTTCTTATGAATAAAAGAGAGTATTTGCTTCAAATTGGGAGCATTTACTCCTTGCAAAATGCATCTGCTCCAGAGCAGATGTATGTTTACTATTTTGGTAAATTATTTCCGAATATTCTTATTTCCCGTTTTTTTTGTAGATTGTAGATTGCATTAGCAGTCGCTATATCTTGTTCCAGCTGCTCTAGTGTTCAAGATTTGTAGGCTCCTTCCAAAGGAAGCCAGCTTCCTGGGTGGTAAAGTACTCACCTCTTGGGGTATGAGCAAGGTATTTCAGCCTTTTGCAGAAGTGACTAGGGCATTCACAGACTAAGTGTTCAGTAGTCTTTAATGCTTGTTCGCAAGATCTGCAGTAATCGTAAACTGATTTGCCTATTGTTTTTAGGTGATTTCACCAGAAACTGCCCACTGAGCAGTCGACCAACGACTTCTCTAATGTCTCTTCTGTTTATTGTCAAGAACCTGTTCAGATCTCAGATATATGAACCTTCTTCATCTGTTGATTTCTTTGAAGACGTGACTTTTCATTAGTACACAGAAAGCCACTGGGCCTTGAGAAGGTGTTAAAGCGCCTTGCTTTGTGAGACAGCCTGCCTCCTCGTTGCCTTCTTCACTTTATTCCTAAGTTAAGTGTTTAAGGATATTTTTACCCTCCCAAACTAACGGAAAATTGCACTTGATTGGGTTCTAGATCCTTTAGACCCGCTTGACTGTCGGACAGTATGTAAATGTGCTCTCTTAAAAGGACTCTTTTAAGACAATCTTGGGCACAGATGCTTAT
Source organism: Ceutorhynchus assimilis (assembly GCA_917834065.1). Lineage (NCBI taxonomy): Eukaryota > Metazoa > Arthropoda > Insecta > Coleoptera > Curculionidae > Ceutorhynchus > Ceutorhynchus assimilis. Next base: position 30,293,840 of record OU892286.1, on the reverse strand, counting down.
GGCCAGAACCTCAGTTTGAAATTTTGTGGACGTTTTGCCCATTGCTAATGAGAGTTTAAACTTTGAAGTTTGGTCCAGTTATTCCAAGACCGACTCCTTCCGTTACCTTCGACTCATCTGTATGACTGTGTATATACCACCAATCAACGGTTCCATAATGGTGCGTTGTCCGCTTGCGGTGGCTTTGCGTTCTTCCATGATTGGCGTTTTTTTACTACCACTTCCTATGGATCCATTGATATTATCGTTCTGGTAGTTTAATTTGGCATTCAAGTCTTAGATTCAAGCAACAGGTACAACAGGTAATATCTTTCACTTCATTTCTTTGAAGCATATGCTCGCAAGTAAAAGGTCTTCATTATTCATATGATATGAAGTAAATGCTTCCACTTCTACCTTTTACTTGCAGCTTTTGCTTATACTTCTATCTTTTGCTTAGAAGCAAATGCTCTATTTTTATTCATACGGCTGAATATATAAATTTAATACTAAAATCGGTATGTATGTAAAATCAATCTTTCAGCAAAAATACTGTTTACATTACAAAAAAAAACGTGGAATACCTTATCTACTTATTTTTACTTTAAAAATATCGATTCTAGGTATTAAATCATACTTATTTGGTTTTATTCTTATAACTATGAGCATTGTTGCCAAATTTAGCAAAATATCGGTTCCAACTGTGATTTTGAAGGACTGGCAAAACGTTTTCATAGCTTGTAATACATCATTTTAAAGGATTTTTTCGCAGAATATTATTTTGTTGAAATCGAAGATGGCCGCCATAAGAAATAAGAAAATTTTGGTTAATAACTCGAAAACAAACGGAATGTTTTCAAAACACGAAAATATCCGTCTCAAAAAAATGTCTTGATAATGTTAAAGTTAGAAAAGTCGAAAGTTAACGGTTTATGAATTATTGACAAAAAACCAAATTGGCTGTTTTCAGTTTTTCTCGGATTTCTAGGAAACAGAAAACTTTGAAGCAAATTTAACAACAGGATATAAATGAGCAATAAATTCCCTAAAACTTTCCTAATTTGAGCCACCCTATATCTCTCATAATAAGCGAAATCCCCATGTAGAGACTCGAATTTCTGACACACTGTATACCAAATTGACATTTCGTGATCTCATCCCGCGTGGTCTTACCCACTCGTAGTTATGTCGATCAGAAAAAGGCGAGGGTGACATTCGAAAATTGGACTATGCCAAAAGGTATCGAGTTATGCGATTCTCGTACGCGACATTGGGAAATCGTAATTCGAGAATTGAGCCCCAGTTCAGAATTCTTACCGCGAACGAAGCTATTGTAAAAGTAAAAGCTGTTTACGGAAGCTATGATCGGGTTAACCCGATCGTCAGCAGACGTATTTTGTCTTTTTCCAATCGAATTCATTAAGGAAAGATAGAAAACATTCAGCTGCTGATCGGATTAACCCGATGATAGTTCCCGTAAACAGCTAAATAGAAAAGAGTCAAAAGAGATAATGCATGCAGCATGCAGAAGGCGCCCACGTCGCCTACAGTGCTCTTACTCAGTTTGGATGGATCAAAGCTCGACTCGAAGCTAATCTCTGGCTAACGAATGTTGGGCGCTACGTCATCAATACTTGAATTTATCACAGACATTGCAATTTGCTGCTGCCTTTTGCACGAGCACCGTGTTTGACATAATTTATATGATTACCCATCGATATTCGTATTGTTGATGGTTGACGAAGAGAGATTTATTTATTTATTTATTATACGGGATAACCCCATTAACAGCAAAATTACAACAAAAAATAATAAATTGGTTAGGTATATACATTATAAAACCTGCAGCAAGTAAGCGTTAACACTAAGAGAAAAACAAGAAACAACAAAATTTAAACTTAACGAAAAACAATCTAAGCTACCCAGAAAAGAAAAAAAAATATATACACATACTTAAGGAGAAAAAAAAAACAAAAATAAAATAGATTAACTATCAATCAACAAAAACAAAATTAATTAAAGTAATACTGCTCCACACCATTATTTTCATAACAAAACTGCCCTTTTAAAAATCCCTATCGATACATTAAAGACATCAATATCATGACAATTAATTAAAGACATATACCTATGTAAAGGGCTGTTAACCCCATATGTTGTCCTATGGAAAGGAATATGGAACACATTATTGTTGCGTAGACCCTGATAATATGGTACATTTAAACCTACATAATTCAAGAGATCTGGGCTGTCAATCAAGCCATTTACAATTTTATAAATAAAAACGGCACCAAACACATCACGGCGATTTCCCAAAGGACTTAGGGATAGTTGACGCTCAATATTATCGTAGTCATGGTCAATGATTGTAGGAAAATTATACCTAAAAGCACATATTCTCAAAAATTTATGTTGCACTCTTTCCAATAATGCAGAGTGAACATGAAAAAAGGGAGACCACACAACTGAACCATACTCTAGCCCTGACCGCACTAAAGAGCAGTAAACAAGCCTCACTGATTCAACAGAAAAATACCTGCAGTTTCTATTAATAAAACCTAACATTTTTGACCCCCTTATACTTATTGAGATAACATGTTCAACAAATGACAATTTCTCATCGAATATAACGCCTAGATCCGCAACGGATGATACATACTTAAGTTGTTGACCTTCTATTGTATAATCTGTTCCGATTCTGTTTGGTTTCCTTGTGAAACTTATAAAGCAACATTTCTTTACATTCAAAAATAATTTGTTTGACACGCACCATTCTATCACACGATCTAAATCTTCTTGCAGCATTTGCTGGTCGCAAATGGTCTCAATAGTTTTCCAAAATTTAATATCGTCTGCAAATAACAAGCATAAACTATATAAAAAACAATCAACAATGTCATTAACAAAAATATTAAATAGCAGTGGTGAACAATGTCCACCCTGCGGTACTCCTGATGTAACATAGATAATATCAGAGAAAAAACTGCCAATCTTAACCTGTTGAACACGGCCCCTCAAAGAACTCTCAAACCATAGAACAAGACCAAAGTTGAAACCAAACTTTTGTAGTTTTTGAAGCAATATATGATGATGAACTCGATCAGAAGCTTTCGAGAAGTCTGTGTAAATCGCGTCTATTTGCTTTCTGTTCTCCATGCTAAGTAAAATATCGGACTGATAAGTTATGAGGTTGGTTGCAGTTGACCTGCCCTCTGAGAAGCCATGCTGTTTTTGAGAAATAAGACCTTTGCACTGCCAATGCAATTGTTTACTAACGAGACAGTCAAACAGTTTAGGTATAGCTAATTGGATACATATACTGCGATAGTTCTCACATTGTCCTTTTTACCGCTCTTGAATATTAGAACAATGTGACTAACTTTCCATTTGTCAGGAAATGTAGATAACTTCAAAGACTTATTATATAGTAAATGCAAAGGCAGCACAATGGTACAGACACATTGTTTTAATAGAAAATTTGGTATTCCATCGGGTCCAGAAGTAAGTTTATTTGGCAGTTTGCTAATCTCAATGAAGATATCAGTTTTTGAAATTTCAGAATAATTAATGTTTGTACTCAAATTGTTATCATTAAAGTCTGAAGAAAGATCGGTGGAAGATGTGTTTTTCGTGTAAACAGTTTGGAAGAATTCCTTGAAGAGATTGGCTATGTCCTGGCCATTATGAGCAGACTGGGCACCATAAGAAAAAGCACTGGGCAAACTATGACTTGACCTCTTATCTTTAATATACTTCCAAAAAGACTTAGGGTCTTCCTTCAGTTTGAGATCGATACCCCTAATGTAAACATCAAAACAGTGCTCTGAAAGTTTTTTACATTCTGAACGAAGCTTCGAAAACCTTAAATAATTATCTTCGGAACGATCCTTGATATAGAGGGTGTGAGCATGTTTCTTTTCAACAGTTAGTTTCCTTAACTCAGACGAAAACCACTTTGGAAAAGAAGATGTTTTATACATTTTTAGCGGTATAAAAAAGGCAACACCAGTAGACAAAATTTCGTAAAATAGATTAATATTCTCATTAACATCATTATTACCTAGTAATGCTACCCAATTCATAGAAGCCAGATAATTATTCAGTTCTCTATAGTTACCATTACGAAAGTCATAGTAAAATTCATCGTATGCAAGAATCTCATCCTTACAATTATAAGAAATAGGTAGGACACATTCATAGCTTATGTGATGCATATTTAAATCTAAAAGAGAATCACATGCTCTTCATACATCTAAGGGTTTAACATTGGAAAAAACTAAATCTAAAAAAACACCTCGATTATTTGGTATGTTATTATGCTGAAAGAACTTCAGATAGCCAAGAGATTGGGCTACTTCTACTGCTGGATCCCCACCAGGGCAGTGCACCATTACTCCTAGATCATCATTATACCACTGAGCATTGGGTAAGTTAAAGTCACCAAACAAGTACATGTTAATACCATCATAATGTTGATAAACATTTTCCACTGTTGTACTATGCCAGTTATATGCATCACGGGAGGATTGTGGTGGTATATATACTCCACCTACTATGAATTTCCTGTTATTTAGTTGACATAAAATGAACAGCTGCTCCACTCTGGTTTCAGTTATATTGATATGTCGCGATTGTACTTTGTCCCTAACAAATATCAGTACACCCCCACCGCTAGCTTTTTTACTAGTCATAGAATTTCTGTCACTTCGATATAGACAAAAACCTTTGCAATTGACTTCACTGTCGGAGATAAATTCAGCTAGGTTACTTTCTACCAGGATAATTACATCATACGCACAACAAGCTACTTTTTGTAAGAGATCATTTAATTTGGTTCTCAGCCCTCCTACATTTTGGAAGTAAACGGTTAATGGGGTGCTGGTATGTTTTTTTGTTGCTTGGGCTCAACCACAGGATGCCCATTATGGTACCTTATGATTATATTTTCCTCCCCCGCAGCTTTTCTGCTATCAAACAAAGTTTTCACTTTTTTATAAGCCTCCTGTTGCATTGGCGTCTGATCAGTAGAGATCCTAAATTGCGTACCCAGCAGTTTCTTACCAGATTTGATTGCTTGTTTCACAGTGTCGACAGTGCAAACAACCTTAACAGGTCTCGGCTTGGTCCTATTTCCATTTTTGCCCACACGCAGCACTTTACTGATATCATGAACCCCATCACTCAACCCCAGCTTGGCAAATATTTCGGAGACAATAGATTTATCCGCTGTAATTCGCTCTTCAAGCACTAAGGAGTTTGACTCTGGCATATTATAAATCATGAGATTCTGAGCACGACTGACTCGCTGTCCAACTTCATGGACTAAAGAGATGTAACACAAGTAATATAAATTTCCGTGCTACGACGAATGGCGCGTAAAACAGGTCTATTAACCTAGCAGTCCCAAGGTGGAAAAAAACTTCGGGAACTATATAATAATTAGGTGCTTTTTAGGTGCTAATTAGGGCCTCTAATTAAAAATTAGGTGCTCTTTTAGTTTTTGAGAAAATAAAAAAAAAACTAATTGATTGCTAGGTTTATGAAAGCTAGTAGTCCCCTATAGTGAAAAATATTTTTCCAAAATTTTTTTTTGTATCAGAATTAGGTGCTTTTTAGGTGCTCCTAAAAAGTCGAAGAAAAAATAGGATTGATTAATTATTAACTGAGTTACAGATTTTTTTTTAATTAATAGGGGACTGCTGGCTTTACGTTTACATGTTGGTGTGTCAGAGTGGAAAAAAACTTCGGGATCAATATAATAATTAGGTGCTTTTTAGGTGTTTATTAGGGCCTCTAATTAAAAATTAGGTGCTCTTCTAGTTTTTGAGAAAATTTAAAGGTTTATGAAAGCCTAGCTGTCCCCTATGATAAAAAATATTTTTTTCAAATTTTTCTTTTGTATCAGAATTAGGTGCTTTTTAGATGGTACTAGATAGTCGAAGAAAAAATAGAATTGATTACCTAATTATTAACTGAGTTACAGATTTTTTTTAATTATTAGGGGACTACTAGCTTTCATAAACCTAGCAATCCCTTAGTTTTTTTTGATTTTCTCAAAAACTAGAGGAGCACCTAATTTTAAATTAGAGGCCCTAATTAGCACCTAGAAAGCACCTAAAAAGCACCTAATTATTATATAGATCCAGAAGTTTTTTTCCACTCTGACACACCAACATAACGTAAAGCCAGCGGTCCCCTAATAATTAAAAAAAAATCTCTAAGTCAGTTAACAATTAATCAATTCTAATTTTTGTTCGATTATTTAGGAGCACCTAAAAAGCACCTAATTCTGATACAAAGAAAAAATTTGAAACTAATTTTTTACTATAGGGGACTGCTAGCTTTTATAAACCTAGCAGTCCCTTAGTTTTTTGTGATTTTCTCGAAAACTAAAGGAGCACCTAAATTTTAATTAGAGGCCCTAATTAGCACCTAATTATTATAAAGTTTCCGAAGTTTTTTTCCACCTTGGGACTGCTAGCTTTATAGACCTGCGTAAAACCGTTGTTTTTTTTGAATATGGATGGATTAAATTGGGCGCCTTCGGCGCCCCGGTACTCCGGCGCCCTGGGCGGGCGCCTAGTTCGCCACCGCCTAGTTCGCCACCGCCTAGTTCGCCACCGCCTAGTTCGCCACCGCCTAGTTCGCCACCGCCTAGTTCGCCACCGCCTAGTTCGCCACCGCCTAGTTCGCCACCGCCTAGTTCGCCACCGCCTAGTTCGCCACCGCCTAGTTCGCCACCGCCTAGTTCGCCACCGCCTAGTTCGCCACCGCCTAGTTCGCCACCGCCTAGTTCGCCACCCCCTAGTTGCGGCCCTGTTGGGGGATTTTGATTGACCATTAGGATACAAAATCTCCACACAAAAAATTTTGAAATTTCATCGTTTTCATCAAAGGCATAAAGCTGAAATTTTCAGCGATTTTTATTCCAGTAGAGGACTACAGTGCCGGAAAATTTCAACTCATTTGGACTTATAGTTCCTGAGATAAAATCGTGTTAAAATAAATTATATATCATTGGAAAGAGTATTAAATTCTCTATAAATCTAGCTAGGTTGAGTTTGATAGCTCAAAAACTTTTTAATGAATTGAGCTTCAAAGTTAACTTTTACTCTTTAAATCCAAAAAATCTCAAAAACTTTTTATAGTTTCGAAAAATTCCAGTGTGATTCTGTGAAATTTGTACAAACAAAACTTATTCATAACTACATAAATAGAATATCAAAACAAAAGCACTATTTCCATTTTATCCGGTAAACCCGAGTTTATTAAAGGGGAAAATTGATTGTGAAATTTCGAAAGCGAGGAAATTATATTTATTTTATTTGTAAGGGCTAATTATAATTTGAGCCTCTAAACCCTCAAGCGCCGATAATTTCAAATTGGTTCCATGAAATATTCTGGATTTTTTTAGCTTTAAAAGGTCTCTTTCTCCAATAAAAAAAAAAAAGTTACCCATTTAATTTTAGCCTGGCAATCTGCTCTTAAGCACAACGTTGAGTGGAAACGCAAAAACGTACAAAATCCTGAAATAGTTTTTGTCCTTCTGCCCCCACGGAGGCACATAAATATCAAATTCAAATCCAACTTTAAGGCACGCTTTTCTTGATTATTTCCCCGGAGAGTCTAAAAGATGTTCTATTATTGCCAAAATTTCAACTTGGATTATTATATTGATGATGATTTTTTTTTCAAGAGCTGGTAATTGATTATATTCCAGATTGGTTTCCTGGATGGCCTCAGCATCAGCATTACAATAAACAGCCCAACGACGACGGCCTCAGCGAACAAGATTGCGTCGAAGTTCGCAGAACTTACACGCTGCCATCAGCTTCGGTCAGCTTGGCACCAGGATTCATGTGGAACGACCGGGATTGTTCCACAAATAATTATTTCATTTGCGAAAAACTCCAGAATGACGGTAAGTCAAATGCAATAATACTTCCTGAATATTGGACATTTTTCCATAGAAACTATCGACGAAAATCCTGAATGCAATCGCACCCTGAAACTGGCAAGACAAACTCCTAGAACTACGATATCTAGTCCTGGATTTCCTCGGCATTATCCAGACAATGCCGATTGCGATACTAACATTATCGCCCCATCTGGATACAGGATAGTGTTGGACTTTGACGAATTGGTAATCGAAAACGAACCCAGGCAAGTTATTCAATATAATTATGAAATATTTTAGCTTCTAATAATTTTTTCCTAATTAGTTGCAGCTACGATTACTTAGAAATAATCGAACACGTTGGCAACGGTTCATCGGTTTCGAACAACTCCAGACGTCTTTGCGGCGACTGGAGCACGAAGCTGAAGCTGTTACGCTACGTCAGTCAAGGCTCGAAGCTCACTTTGCGTTTCAGCTCCGATTACAGCCATCATTTCGGCGGTTTCAAGGCTCGCGTCTCGATGGAAAACGGTAAGAGAATAATCGTATTAATTAACGAGAGAAGCTGATGGATGGTAATTTGGGTGAATATTTTAACGAAGTTTGCACGAGAATTGTACCATAACTTAGAAAATAGAAAAATTCATAATAATACAAGAACTCTTAAGAGTTAGGAGACTTCCATCATTGTTGATTATAAAAATCACAGAGGAGTCCATAAATAGGATTTTGAAGACACTAGGTAGACAAAGATGACTCAGAAAAGTCAGAAATCATGACAGAACTAAAGACAAAGTATGAAAATGATCTAAGAACTCATTGCACAAGAATTACCATGAGATTGCAAAGATTTATGACAAATGAATAAAAATGTTTAAAAGACTCATTACATTGGATTAATCATAAGAAAGACTCTGAGGGATCGAGCTAGGGAAACATCCGAAGATCTAGACATAACAAACCAATGAGTCAAATGCTCATTACATGAGAAATAATAGAGGGATAACTCAGAAGAGTCAAGACATAATAGTAAATAGTTATGCATACTCTATAGATTACTATGAAGAGTTAAAATTAGATTCTGGAGACTTTTGAAATCTATGAAGAGTTAATGTACAAGAATACTTTGAAGATGAAGACTCCATCACTCTTGAATCTTAACAGGTATTACTCTGGAGTGTTCAAATACAAGATTCTACGAGTAGTTATCATATTTGAAGACAAGAAAATGTTTCAAAACTCGGTACCTCAAGGACGTATATAAGGGGGGGTTTTGGGGGTTCGAACCCCCCCTATTGAACTAATGAATAAATTATTTTTATTGAAGAAAAGTAAACGTTTTTGGGCGAGGCACCCGGAAAAAAAATCGCCTTTGACGATATCCTGATGGGCTTCAGAGCTTTGCGGTACTCGGGTACGGTACGAGTATTCTTCACTTGTATATTTTTAGTTACTCGGTACTCAGGCCAAGATACTATCTGAATCGCGTACTTGTACTCGTACTTGGACTGCTTAAGAATATAGAAAATAGGTACCGGTACTTTTTATTGTACTGAGTAATTTTCAAAATGCGTTTTTCACTTAAATACATTTGTTATACCCGGGTATTTTCATTGTTTTCGAATACATTTGCAGTTGGTGAGTAAAATTATTGGACTCTAAGTAAATACATATTTATTTGGCCACAAGTACATTTCCAGACAAGTTGAGATCTGACATTAGGTCTGTTCCAACACGTCAAAAACTGTCCCATGAACGGTTTCAAAACCACTCAGTGAATTTTGAACTTTTCTGTGCACTGTGACATTGTGTCTGTGGCCATGAATTTAGGATTTTGGAAAACTTTGAAAGGTCATAACTTTTTTTTCTATTATAGATAGAAAGCTGAAATTTACACTGAATTTTATCTCAATAAAAAGAGGTTATTTGAGACTCCGAACCCAAGGGCTTCATTTTGGAGAAAATCAGCTTTGAATCTTTTGTGAAATTTGAGACAAAGATTTGAATTTGAGCCTCAATATCTCTGGAAGTATTTAAGATAGAAAATTGAATCTTATTCTATCTTAAAGATAATTTAATTCTGATTCAGAATATATAATTTTATATCATATTTGTTGCAATAATAACCGAGTAATGAGTGATTTTGTGAAACAATGTCAGATTATTGAAATTTTCTGGGCCCAAAATGTGGAAAAACTGTCTTTATTTTCTTACAAGCCCTAAAACTAAAAAAACAAAGTTGCGTAAATGCTTTTCCACTAATTTTCACCTCCTCTTTCGATTAGTAAAGTCAAAAATTGCAAAATCCAAAAATTTAAAAATTCAAATTTTTTCAAAGTGGTATGTATGCATGGGAATTTGATTTTCAAATAATTCAAAGGGCCATATTTTGGAAACCAGTGAAGCTATCGGCATAAATTTTTTGCTCAATTGTAGCTCTTCAGAAGGGGTATAAAAAAGGTTATTTGAGACTCCGAAACCAAGAGCTTCGTTTTCGAGAAAATCGGCTTTGAATCTTTCATGAGATTTGAAGCAAAGTTTTGACTTTGAGCCTCAATATCTCCAGAAGTATTTAATATAGAGAATTGAATCTTCTTCTATCTTAAAGATAATTTAATTCTGATTCAAAATATATAATTATATATCATAATATGTGCAGTTATAACGAAGTAATGAGCGATTTTGTAAAACAATGTCAGATTATTGAAATTTTCTGGGCCCAAAATGTGGAAAAACGGTATTTATTTTCTTACAAGCCCTAAAACTAAAAAAACAAAGTTGCGTAAATCCTTTCCCACTAATTTTCACCTCCTCTTTTGATTGGTAAAGTCAAAAATTGCAAAATCCAAAAATTTAAAAATTCAAATTTTTCCAAAGGGGTATGCATGGGAATTTGATTTTCAAATATTTCAAAGGGCCATATTTTGGAAACCAGTGAAGCTATCGGCCTAAGTCTTTTGCTCAATTGTAGCTCTTCAGAAGGGCTATAAAAAAGCTTATTTGAGACTCCGAGCTCAAGGGCTTTGTTTTCAAGAAAATCAGCTTTGAATATTTTGTGAAATTTGAGACAAAGTTTTGACTTTGAGCCTCAATATCTCTAGAAGTATTTAAGATAGAGAATTGAATCTTATTCTATCTTAAAGATAATTTAATTCTGATTCAGAATATATAATTATAAATTATAATTTGTGCATTTATAACCGAGTCCTTATAAACTCTGGACTCTGAATAACCAAATCAAACTTCAAAATTGCTGAATTCATTTAGTAAACCAAGCTGTGTTATTTAATTTTTGATGTGTGAACATCTATACCGGCGGTTTGATGGTAAATTTCGGGAAATGTGACGGAAGTGTGAAAGGGGAGGTGACGTCATAACCCATGTGCAATGCTAAGTTCGCAGCTACCTCTGCGCTTGCAGCCTATGAGGATTCATTAGATTTCCATGATAGATCAAGGCGGTTTAAAAGAGGACGTTGGGTAATAACTTGCACCTGTGACATCATTGGGTAGGAATGCAAGGTGGTATTAGAATGTATTCATAAATATACACTTTGAATACTTGTAATTGTACTCTGTACTCGAGAACATTCTAAGCTAAATACTTGTACCCGGTAGCCGAGTACATTTTGCTTGTAGGTACTCGAAGCAGCTCTGACTATGCTACGCCTGGTCGTCTATACAATGTCTGATCTAAAATTGAAACCCTTTCCAGCATAGACCATGAGCGGCCATTACTGCTCTAAACCCTCCCCCATGTGAAAGCTATAGATAGCTACGTCATTGCGTTACCTACATAACTAAGTTATAAACACTCATGACATAACTGCAGATTACACAAAAATTTGAAGAAAAGACACAAAAGATACATAAAAGCCCATAAGATATAAGATTTGTACGATATTGTTTCAAATTTTTGATTAAATGTACAGGAACATGAATTTTTCCTTAAATAGTCCAGTAAATTACTTTCTTGTACAATTAATTCAAAAACCTCCTCCAAAGTAATGAAATCATTTCCAACTCTAACTATAACTTGAAGCATCTTCGCAATTAGTACAACCGTCAATATTATTTAAACTTCCATTGTGGTTAACTACTTTGGAAAACTTTTCGGTAAACTTCTTATTCATTTTACTTTCGAGTTCTTTGGCTGGCGGGGCAATTTTTTTCTAAAGAAATTCGTTTTCTAGCAATGCAATGTGGTGACGAACGACAGCACATGTTCAACGACGCTTGTTACCTGGTCGTCAATTATCCAGAAGTGACGTGGCCTACAGCGCAGCAAATTTGTCGAGGCATGAAGGCCTTGCTCGCCTCGATTGTCACCCCCCGAAGAGGGACGATTTATCACCACCATCATAAGAAAGAATGCCGAATATAGAACGAGCGCCCTTTATTGGTTAGTAGGTTTGTGTAGTAAATTTGGGTTTTATATTATTTTTTTGCGATGGCCTAGGTTAGGAGGAAAAGCAGATCCTTTGTCGGACTTTAAATGGATCGATGGTAGTTCTATGGAGTTTCGAGGGTGGTTGCCAGAAGGGCCTTCCGAAAATGACTTAGAACACGAGCCTAGGTGCATAGGTGTTCAGTGGACACCTTCCCCTTTACCTTTGCTACCTAGTGGGATTTATTGGAAAGCTCACAGGTTTATAACTGAATTATATCATGAATTACTATTGTGAGCAAAAGAGAATTGTTTTTAGATGTAGTCAAGTGGGTGGATATGTTTGCAAAAGGAAACGTCATCTTTACGACTCTGGAAACAATATCAATAAAACTATTAATAGCTCTAAAGGCAGTTTAACTACGCCGCATTATCCAGAAAACTATTACAACAATTTGGATTTTTTAGTGAAAATTATTGGACCGGAGCGGACAAGGTTAAAAATAAGGCAAGTTTTATTCAAACTTCGTGTAAACTGAATAACGATTTGTGTACAGATTTTCCAGGATCGACATCGAATTACAGCCGGAATGTTTATACGATTATGTCGAACTGAAATCCGTGCCAAAGGGTAACAAGATCGAAGAGGAGGAAGGTGTCAGATTATGCGGAAGCCACGGGACTCAAATGGAACGATTTGATTTTGTTTCACGGACCAACGAAGCGGAAGTCAGGTTCCATTCGGATTATTCAGTCACTGCCAGTGGGTAAGAATTTTCAATATGAATAAGAAATTAACTTGAAAAGGTCAATTTTTGTCTATGCCTGGCTCTTAAATTCAAGAGTTTGTAATAGAGACCCTTATTCTTAATTCTTAACTCTCATCAAGACAAAAAGATATAATATTTTCCAGAGAAGACTCAATGAAAATACCCAGATAGCGCACAAAGTCTTAAAGGCATTTTTTTAGGCCTGTGTCTAGACACAGACGTTATGTTTTGAAGACGTTCATAAGATGTAAATTTACATCTATTTGGTACAAACCATAGGCCTTAAAGTGAATATTGGTTTATGTATTGAAAATAGATTCAAAAACGTCTCGTTGAAGACGTTTTTAAAATGTCTTAGCCGTCGAATCGTCTTTAGACATCAGACATCTGACAGTGGTTGGGTTTTGTAACATACGACGTCTTCAAGATATCTTTGAGACGCCTTAAAGACCCACAAAATTCGTTTCTCCATCAATTTAGAAAATTACTGAAAAACTTCTAGAATGCTCTAGAACCTTCCAAGCCAAGTTAGAACACTTTAGAACTTCAATGAGCCATTTAGAACGTTCCAAACAGTGTTGCCAGGTCATATTTTGTTTTGTCATACTCATTACATTACCAGTCTAAATTATTCTATGGTCTAAATATCAGTAGAAATTAGTAGCCTTGCCTTGTTAAAGGGGTAAACCATTAAAGAATACTCAATTAATTATTTTAACTACGTTTTTTCAAATCATTAAATCATTAGATGTGTATTAGACTATGAAAACTTGCATTAGAAAATCAAACCCCGATACTACTTATGACAAATAGTTTATTATGATTAAGACACATGAGATATTCCTATTAAATATCCACTACCTATGGGATGTCTCATATTTGGTTCTATATTCTTGGAGAGTACAATTTCCCGATTCCAGAACTATATAGTTTGTCTATATTTGGTTGAGCCGGCTTCAAACTATTTGGTTCTTAAAATTTTAAAAATACTGTCAGAGAAATCAAGTACCATCGTCACCAAAAGTATCTGGGACACAAATCTAGCATAATAATCTCCTGGACTAATTCTACTGTCATTCAATTCAATGCATTTAATTTATAGTTTGACAAATATTTGACAATAAAATTCATATAATAGTACAAGAGCTAATGTGATGCTGTCCCAGTTACTTTTGGTGACGATGGTACCTCAAATTTTACCTGCAGCTTTCACTTATACAGGTATAATGGTTCATAAAATCAGTAGTAGAAGATATTATTTTTACAATTTCTGAAGCCGAAAATATAAGAGACTGTTCAATCAAATATAGACAAACTATATATTTTTGGAATTGGAGCATTGTACTCTTCAAGAATATAGAATGAAATATATGGCATCCCATTTGAAAAAAGTTGGAAACATGCAAAATTTCACATTTCTGACATTCAAATTTTGTTTCTGGTCATGGTTTCTAAAAATTCAGCCAAAAAAAATTTGTCACAATATGCTACTAGTTTGGTAAAGTAACATCACTAATTCCTCTTGAAAGGCAAATTGACAAAAAGTGAATAATCTTACAAATTCTAACTTTATATAAGTTATTGTTCAAGTACAAATAAGTGGATTGTTTCGGAACTTATGGGTAGACCTCTGCGAGACGAGCGCAGCGAGTTCCGCAGCCATCTACTCACCAATATACTGTATTGAACTGTTCAAATAAGAAACTCACCTGAAACGTGTACCTACTGATAGATGGCTGAGGTCCACCCATAAGTTCCACAACAATCCACTCGTTTGTACTTGAATAACTTGTCACAATATATTGCTAGTTTGGTAAAGTAACATTACTAATTCCTATTGAAAGGCGAATTGACAAAAAGTGGATAATCTTACAAATTTTGGCTTTATATAATAAGTTATTGTTCAAGTACCTACAGAGTGTTTTTTTATATATCGACACCCCACCTACAGCCTTCTTGCTCTTACTAGCGCTATCTCATTCTGGAATCAATTGAATAACGCAAAGCCCATTCCAAACCTTCTTTCTATTTTATTGGTACTTATATGCAGTAGTCTAGTTTTATAAAAACAGGTAAAACAGGCTGCAGTTAGTTGTACAGCATAACGCTATGTGACCAATTGACTAACCAACAACAACACAACTGGCAAGACAAAAGGCAAATAAACAAGACAACAAGACACAATATAAACACGCAGGAACGCCGGGGATTCCCCAGTTAGGTTGAATGCAGTGCCTACACTGCGAGCGTTTGATTGTTTCAATATAAATCACACCGGACTGATCGGAGTAATCGGGCAGACGTCGTTCAGAGGACACTCCTCGTTCCTACTATGGGAAGACCAAAGGGGGCTACGGGCTGAAAAAACGTACAGGGTAGCACTCTTTGTCTCACACTTCTTCTGACTTCGTATTCCATTGGGATCTGCTTTCTGCCTAGTGTTAAATTCACGCATGCGCCATACGGCGCTGATCCGAGTCGCTGACGCCGGTAAGTGTTGGACCGTATAACCGTGATCCCAGAGCTTCTTACCTTGCACCGTTATTTCTGCTGCCGCGTCATACCAAACCGCACCGTAACACTCCGTCTCTCTCTTATACTCGTTCACACACTCTCTCTCTCTCTGTATCCATCCGTATCTTAATTAGGTTTTCTTGCATTTCCTTATTGTATTATAAATAATTGGGTGAACAATAAAAACTACTTTCTTGGTTGGAATGTGTGTTTCGTTTTGGGGAAAATGCGCATAGACCTCTGGTTTTTCCGTCTCCACTGCTTAAAAGCTACCCAGTGGGCCCTTAACCACTATAATCCTGAGGATGACGTCCGAGTTTTCCGAAAACCCCGAACTGACCGCTTTCTTACCGGAAAACCAAAGGTGCGCTACAAAGTCCTAGCCCCAGTGGCGGATTTACGATTTATGGGGCCCTACCCTACATAATTTTTGGAGCCCCTACCCCCTACCCCCTACTTAGTAAAACAAATATTTTCATTTTAGAATTTATTGATAAATTAAAACAAAATCGAAACGAAGTTCTTAAAGTACAACCGAAAAAATTCATAACAGTAAAAAAACTAAAAACTAAGTAATAGGTAGTAGGAATATAAGTGACATCGAGTACTATAGTGGTATTTCCATCTTATCTGCTATCCCTAAACTCCTCGAATCTATTCTAACTGACGAGATATTCCCGACTTACAACAGATACTTTAACTCTGCCCAGTGTCCAGCATAACTTATACCGACGTCGTTCTATCACAACCAACCTTGCAGTCTACCAGAACTTTTTGGTCACCTCAGTTGAACAGGGACATCAAGTTGATTCTATTTATACCGACTTATTCATGGCCTTTGATAGCGTTCACCATCAGCTCCTCCTCAAGTAAATGTCAGAAATTGGGATAATTGGAAACTATCTCAGCTGAATTCAATATTACTTTGGTGATCGCCGGCAGCGAGTTGATGTCGCTGGTACACTCTCCAGTGAAGTAATGGTTACCTCTGTCTGGTGTCCCTCAAGGATTTCACCTGGGACCTGTCCGGTTTCTCTCTTCATCAATGACGTAACGTCCTGCTTTTCCTCTTCTCATGTCTTGTTGTACGCTGATGATCTGAATTTTTACATTAAGGTATCTGTGCACCATAACCGATTGCAGGATGACCTTGACAAGTTTGTATCTTGATGTTCCCTCAATCACCTAAAGATTATTTTTCCAAAATGCAAATGCAATCCATCAGTTTCTATAAGTGTGAAAATCCAATTGTTCGTAACTACACCATAAACAATCAACTCATTACCTCAGTCGACTCATTCAATGATTTGGGAGTGGTTTTCCAGAAAGACCTCAGTTTCAATTTGCATGTTGAAAACATTGTAATTAAGGGCCTTAAAATGCTGGGTTTTATAAAAAGGGGAATTCTAAATATATAAATGGATACCAAAGCAGTATGGTGTCTGTATTACTCACTTGTCCGTAGCACACTAGAATAGCTCAACTATTTGGACCTTCAAATACACTATCCACAAAAGCAGACTAGAAAGGGTTCAAAATAAGTTCACAAAGTACCTTCTATATAGGTACCATTTTCCTTCAGACAGACTAACCTATGAAACTAGGCTGATGCTTTGTGGACTAAAAAGTCTTGAACACCGAAAAATAGAAGCTATGTTTATTCTGCTTTACAAGTTGTGCAATGAGATAATCGACTGTGACACCTTTGCTAGGCTTACTGAAGGACAACATCGTACCAACCCAGCAAAAACGCTGTCGTCATAATGACGTAACTAATTGGATTTCATTTACGTCATTGGGACGGAAAAGATGACCTCATTTTGACGAAAAAATGGCGGGTTAATGTCACAGCCCCATGACGTCATTATGTTACGACAAAATGCCGTCTTTCTGTGACGTGATTTAGTAGGGACTTATGACGAATATATGACGTAATCTGTGACCGTAAAATCACGAAACTAATAATTTTCCATTTGTTTTAAATTTAAAAACGTCGATAATAAACTATAGAACTAAACAGGATGTTAGCCTGTGCGCCATGCAAACGTGTTTTCTCGGTGACAGCCAATTTTTATTCACTACACAAATAACTACTTTCACACACAAATTGCACCCCAGAAAATGCCATTTTTGACACTACCACAAAGCTATAATCAGTCTTCACAATACACTTAAATATAAAGTAGGTATAGAGGTACCAGGTAGGTAATTGAAAAAGAAATTATTATTTGAGTTTCGGTTTCCCGTCTACTTCTGCCAACGGCACGGCGCCAATAGACCTTTTCAAAGTAGAATAATTCTGTTGCGCATGCGCAAAACATTGTTGCCAAGTGTCGGTTTCTATCACGCTATACAGGAAAGAATCATGAATAATTTCGATTTCATTAGAACTGAGATTCAAATTCTTTATTATTAATTAACCTTATATTTGATGCAGTCAAAGACTCAAGCTATTTATTGAAAAGATATATTGATGGTCATTTTGTAAAGTTTTTTTTTAAACCTAACGCGCTTCAATTTGTACAAACCGGCAACATCGCACAATTTCACTGTCATTTCTTCGATCAGCTGATTATTGTTTTGCGGTCCATGTTATACGTTTATGCATGGGAAAATATTGGAAAAACCTATTTAAAAATTAGTAAAAGCGATGGGGCACACAAATATTGTGTTTTTGGAAAGTGTAATAGTGACAGCAGAGTTGGAAGACCCGGATATTCCGAGGGATTAATTTTTTACCGCTTTCCCTGGCCATGTCTTCAACATAAATTCCTTTCAAGTTCCAATCTTTGAATATAAAACTACAGGAAGGAGCGTTGTCTATCTGTCACTGCAAACAAAAAAGCGACGGAAGCCGCCATTTTGAGCCTCCAAGTTTGGACTCATCATTTGTTTTGGTGGTTCCCTGTGTCCTCATTTAAGTGGATGTTTAATGGATTTTAGCGGTTTTAAGTGATGATAAGTACTGGAATTAGTGAGAAAAGAGTGAGTCATAATATTGACAATCATATTTAAATAAATATACGCTACTGCCAAACCGGAAATACTAGTCGGCCATATGCAACCTCCACATATTTTGGTCGCGCAGATTCGAAGTTATGCTCCTTCCTGTAGTTTTATATTCAAAGGTTCCAATACGCTATTTTTCTCTACAATCTCATTACGAAAATTTGCACCCGGTACATCTGCTGCTGATAATTTAACGTTTTTAAAAGGAAATGCCATTTTAAATTGTAAAAGGTATTAATTACAACTTTTTTTATAATACTTGCTATGCTTTTTGGACCGCAAAACAAGCAGCCAACATAACCTCACTTATTTGACGCGCAAGCGCGTTGTGGATCTTGAAAAGGTCTATAGGCAACAGGTTTCAGGTTCCACCACGCGCCGACGCGCGGCGCTGTCCGTCAAGATGGAGTCCGACTGCCATTTGTGAGCAGGTAATTTAATGTATGTTGTATGTTTATATTTTCCTTGTGGATGTAATGTATGTATACCTTTGGGTAAATAGCAAATAATAAAAAAATAGGAATTATACTTAATTAGGCAGAAAGTTTCCGTTTATTCGAGATTCAATAAATTAATACCTATCTACTAAAATTATTGATCAACTATAAGGGCGGCTAAATTATAAATAGCAAATTGATATAGATGACAAAATAGATGTGTCTTTTCCTTACCATTTAATGACGTCAAAATGTCTTAATTGAATGTCGTCATTAAGAAGACCTAATAATGACGTATTTATTGACGTCATTATTAGGTACCTTGACGTCGGAGACCAATGCGGACCAAAAAATCACGTCAAATGACGTCATATCGACGTCAGTGTGTTTGCTGGAAACTATGGCCAAACTGCTTTCATCCACAGATTGGTGGTTAACTACAACAGTTTCTACTGCAACTGTGATATTTTTAACTACTCCCCAGTGTCGCAGCCAGAAATTTTGTTTGGGGGGGGGAGCATGCAGAAAAAATTATAGGAAAAAAACACAGACCCACTATCCATTAAACTTTTTATGATATGAGCTTTTGTCTACTTCATTATTTTTCTATTTTTCTCTGAAGCCTTGGGGGGGGGGCTCGGGCCCCCTGACCCCCCCCCCCTGGCTGCGCCACTGCTACTCCCTGCCACAAATCAGGAAGATGATAATAGGGAATTATTGAAGAGTATAAAATGCCAGGCACTAATAGCGCTAGGCAATATTTTGAAGTTTTTGAGACGTGCGCGTTGTGGCAGTACTGTTTATATTTTGTGCCGACGCTAATAAAGTTTGTGCCTGTCACTATTTGTGGAAAATAAAAACAGGCCATAAACAGGCACAGTCTCGTCCCTATGTCTCTTCTTTTTTTTTAAGTTGACGTTCGTCAAGGCTTATTCAAATGTTAACCTCATTTTTTCATTAATTTATATTTATAGGTTTGTTCAGATTTAGTTCAGAATGAGTTCTGTATTGAACTGCGCTTGCGCATTAGTTTACATGTTCGATATGAACAAATGCGCAAGCGCAGTCCAAATCAGAACTAATTTTGAACGAGGTCCGACCAAACCTATTTTTTCAATTCAATTTCCAGTGACAGGTTAGGGGCTTCTTAGCGGTGTGGTGTTTAGTGTTGTGCTTTTATAGGTTTTTCTACGATTTGCCTGTTCTGTTGATTGTATGTGTTGGATTTTCCCATTAGAATGGGCTTTTATGAAGAGAAAGACATCAATTTAACCTTTAGCTGCCCGCGCTCTAGAATATCCTGTAGCTACCCGCGCAGTGTATTATGTACACCACATTTATGAATGCGTGATTGAGTGCATAAATCAATGTATAAGGATAACGAAATATTTTGCCTTGATTTGTCATGCTACGAATTTGTTTTTACCCATATACATGCTCGAAAAATTTCATAACCGGTACCATTTGTCGTCCGGAATTCCAAAAAGTGGGTATGATTTTGTTTCTCATATCCAGACATCAATTGCAAACCCATGAATGTTTGCATTGCACTACAGTTTGGTTGTAGTGCACTGAAGAAACTGTCAATAAACCAACTTACTTTCCAGCTACCAAATCGCAACTGTCTGAGCACCTAGTTGGGATGCGCACGATGTATCGATGTTTCAAAAACATCGATTTTCTTATTTCGATGTTTATATCGATGTTTTTTTATTCGATAATATTAGAGAACATCGATATTTTTTTGCGATGTTTTTTCGATGTTTTCTTCTAAATACTACACCAGTTTTTCAGTACCTTTTTTGAGAATTTGATGAAAATCTATTTGTTGAACATTGGGAAGAAATAAAGAATGTATATCTGCGACTATCAAAGATAGCTTCAAAATACTTTAGCGTTATTGTAGCAGCTTCGGTTCCATATGGGAGACTATTTTCAAATGCAGGACCAACTTTTGACACAACACACGAATTATATGGAAAAGGAAAAAATAGTCAAAATTTCTGCTTTTGGATGATAATTGTGATTCAAATATGATTGTTATTTGTATTCATATCATTTAAGTCAAGTATCTAACTAGATTTACTCTCTAGTGCTTAGTTATTGCTATTGTTTGCTTTCAAATGTACTTTTTCTTCATTATAAATCGTATATTTATTACCTGTATGTATATTATATTAAAAATACATAAGTATAGGTTAAGTAAAAATGATATTCTGTTTATCAACAGTTTAATTTTTTCTTACCATATTTTCAAAAACATCGATGTTTAGAAACATCGATAGTTTCAAGCCGATGTTTTAACAACATCGATTGTGCATATTCGATGTATCATTTGATGTCAACATCGATGTTTTCAAAACTTTGCGCATCCCTAGCACCTAGTAAACATATCGGTCGTAGGTTATATCGAGGGACATGAGTGGGGGATACCGGATAGGGTTTTTACCGCCCTTTTAAGAGAAATGGTGTATTTTTTACACCGGCGCGGGAAGTTAAAGGTTAAAGCCACAAATACTTTGCTTCAATGACCACGTGGCCTCGCCTTTCATCATTCTCGTCCCTTAAAATGTGCTCTAGAATGACGTATCCCATGTCGTCATCATCCCCATCCTTGTCCCCTAATAATACGGCCAGTGTTGCCAATCTGAATTTGTGAAATTACACCATATGTTGGTCAAATTACACGTTTTTACACGCTTTTATTCTCACAATTACACGATTTTTACACACGATCTTGGTACCTATTCTAACATCAAGAAACAAGTATAATTTTTTTTTTGTTAATTATGATTTTGGGAAATGGGTTAAATCCAGTCAAATCTGAGGGTTATTGCTCCTGATCATCGCTCCTCAACCAAGAATAAAGATGTAGAACTACAGAAAAGCGTTTCGAAAGTAATCAAATTACGAATTACTCTGATTCCTGGAAAGAAGGTTACTTCTGGACCTCAGTTTCCTGCAAGCATACTACACACTACTACTACTACAGGATAGCCTATCCTCATAAGGCCTGTGTAGTTCAAATCTCAAGCCCCCCTGCCATGCCAAAGTACCAGTGATAACGTAGGCAGCGTGTCATTTCTTGTATTCATTAATTAACATTACAAAACAACTCTTTTTCATATCTCGTTTGCATCTTCCGCTTCGCCTATAATCAAACTTAATTAACATTTTTCATCATAAATTTAAAACGACCGCCGACGCAAGCAGCTGACCAGCTGACGACTTAGTTAATGACGTCGGCAATGGTGCTAAACCATATGACCGCGATTACTTAAAAACGTAGTTCAATGTAAAAACGAGGCCTATAAGCAATCCCTAGTGTGTATTATCCTTGGCCATAAGGGTAGCCATTTGACAGATCATTTGTTTAAGTCGATTAAACGCGAATAACCAGTCGGTTATATTGACAGATGAACAATGCATTTACCGTCATTTATCACCGATTGGTTGACAAATGCCGTTTGCTTCATTGGTTATCTCTCAACTATGACCAACCGGTTAATCGCCTTTTATCGATGTATAGATTGGAAAGCCGTGAAACAGACAAAAATAAAAGTCAAATTTTTCAAATTACACGCAAAATAAAGTGCCCTGTGGGCAGTTTCCAAATTTCACCGATAAATTGACCGGTTAAATAAACCGGTAGCTGTCAAAAAATTCCGGTAAAAGTCAGATGCAAGTCCGGTTACAAGATTTTTCTGGTGCATTTTGGAACGCTTTGGTGTCAAAGTTTGGTGGTATTGCTTATTATTTTTTGGAATGGGTTTTTTTTGTGGGATGCAGTGAGGTTGGTATGTATTTTTATTATTTTTAACAGTCAACAAACGGTAGTTTTCACTTTTTAGTACGATTTTTGTAGATTATGTGAGCTGAGTATTTGATTTGTCGAGTTCATAATGACGCCCACGCACAAACATTTTTTTATTCTGCAATCTGCAAGCAGCAATTTAACGATAGACTGCCAATAGTACCCATTCAAAGCAATTAAATTAATGTACGTCAAAAAAAAGTGCCAAAAAACCTCCAACCGAAAAAACCGACAAAAATTCCCGGTGGATTCGGTGCCTCGCCGGCTTCAAACAACTGATCATTCCGGTCAATTTTGGAACGAACGATCGGGTTTCACCGGTAAAAAGTCGGTACATTTTGGAACAGTTTAGTGAGTAAACTATTAAACCGGTATCGCACCGGTTCAGAAACCGGTGAATTTTGGAAAGTGCCCACACTCTTTGTTTATGTTCGAAAAATACACGCAAGCCAATCAAAATACACGCAAATCGTGTAATTACACGCTAATTGGCAACACTGAATACGGCTTCCAATATCCTCCATTTTAAAATATAGATGAAATAACAAAACAAATTCAACAAAAAACTACAAGAAGAACCATTAGAAGAATACCATACACCTATTTACACTTTGCAATTTTAGGTTAGGAATATGAATATAAAACATGACATGCCACTGTCAAAGTTCACCACTGCCGTCTTCAACGTGTCGTTCAATAATTCCTTTTGTGAGCCAAAATAGCACCCGCCACATAATTCCCTAATGTTTATGTAATTTTAACTGTGACTCCTATATTCATTTCTCGTTTTACATAACTTTGTCTATCTGTTTTTATCAGAATTTTTATACGGCTTGACTTTTACTGAGATTGCTTCTGTATGGGCCGAATTTATAGTCGCTCCTTGAGGTTTCCTTGGACCTTAAGGAAGCCTTCAACGTTTAGAATTGACATGACTAACTTGTCAAATAGTACCAAGTGTCCATTCTAAACTCACGACCTTTAAGGCAGACTCAAGGAATGACTATAAATTCGGCCTTTATCTGCATATCTATGTTTTTATTTTGTTTTTCAATTTTGATTATTTTGAGGAACTACGATTTAAAATATATTATTCTGTAGTGTATAGGTACGATGTATTTAAGACGCCTTGAAAACGTAAGCAGACCTCGGAACATCAATGTAGTTTGTGGACATCTTCAAGATATCTATGTGCAGTCTGGGTTGAATTTCTATTTTTTCTAATTTTTTTTAAATAAAGACAATTCAAGAGCCAGGTATAAAGAAAATACTCATATTCCAATTTGTCAAGCAAGCCAAGACAAACTCAATTAAAAAGTTCTTTTAAAGCAAAAGGCAATAAAACTTTTTTTGTGGTACAGCAAAGGTGACCCTTATCCAATTTCAATGACCCTTTGCCTAATGAGTTTTCGATGTAAACTCGTGTGATGAATAACTAAGTTTAAATTAACGAACCATATCCATTAAATTCCAGATTCTCTCTTACGTGGGAAGCGGTGGACGTCTCAGCTTGTCCAGTACAAACCCTGACAGCGAAACAAGGCACAATAACAAGTCCGAATTATCCAGATTTTTTGTTAGCCCATCTAGATTGTTCTTTTATCATTCAGGCGCCGCCTGGCAAAAGGATTTGGATCGAGTTTACCGAAATCGATTTGATGAAAAGCGAAAATGTTTTGTTCGAAATGCAACTTGGCAAAAAAACGAAAAGTTTTCGTCCGTTTTTGATCGACGATCTCTTAACCGAAGGTATAAGAATTTTAAAATCCTATGGAAACATCGAGAGCGAGATTTATATCGAAGCCTTGAAGAGCTCTTAAATCTTTCACGATAAAGGAGCGCTCTAGAAATCAAGGATAATCTCGTTCTTTGTGTTTTTATTTTGATGGATTGTGAGTGTAAATATTGATTTAAGAATTATTTAGGCAACTTCATTTCGTTGGAAGAACTTCTCAAAATCAAACTACAAACGGGCAAATATCCTAAAGGCAAAGGTTTTCGTGCCTCGTACAGAACAACTGATGAAAATTCGATGGAAGAAAAAATAATTCTTTTGAAAAACGATTCTGTGGGAACCTTACTGCACCTAAACTACCCCCGACAAAGTCCGCCCTTGCAGGATTTTTTGCAACGCTTCATAGCACCACCTGGACACGTAATATCCATGGAACTACACTCGGTCCGTTTGAATCACGGAGATTGTATCGACGGCAATGGGCTTATTGAAATTTTCGATCGATACTCGGACGCGAATGGGACTTTATGGAAATTATGCTATCAAACAAACGAAGATCAGATAGGTGAAAAAACATATTTCCTATACCTTCAATGCAATATTATATTTTACAATTCTAGAAGCCGATACGCTGTTTCCTAGCCCTGCGATCCACATTCGGTCTTTTCTTAATTCGATACAGCTCAGACAAAAAAGCGGAGTTTTGGGAAACCCCCTAAATGGGACCCTTAGGGTGCTAGCGGACGAAAACTACAAGAAAAAATTGATAAATTACGGTCACAAGGACGTGGAATCGTGCAAACCGAACCCGTGTCAGAACGGAGGCAAATGTACCAACAAAAAATCGAAAAAGATTTGTC
Organism: Ceutorhynchus assimilis; assembly: GCA_917834065.1. Classification (NCBI taxonomy): domain Eukaryota; kingdom Metazoa; phylum Arthropoda; class Insecta; order Coleoptera; family Curculionidae; genus Ceutorhynchus; species Ceutorhynchus assimilis. The sequence continues at coordinate 30,268,439 of OU892286.1, read as the reverse complement.
AGTGTATTGGACATTTTACTGGTAAGAATTAATTTCAACATCAAAAACAAGTCCTTAAATTATTGTAGGTTTGTTTTGTGCAATCACCCAATGCGATTTGGAACCGTGCGTTTTTGGCACGTGCGAGCTGTCTGATAACAGCTACAAGTGCCACTGTAAAACTGACTACGTGGGACCAACTTGCGAACAAAAACGTAAACCTTGCGAGGGCAATCCTTGCGAAAGTAGAGGCACTTGTATCGAAAAAGGGAATGGATTCCAGTGCCGTTGTCACGCTTGGTGGGAAGGTACTTTTAAGATTAATTTCTAGCAAATTAGAAGCTTCACAAATATATTTTTACAGGTGCAAGATGTGAAAAACGTATGCTCCACATTCCCTACAAACCCCTAAGCGAGCGAATGCTTCGAGAACCATTTTGGCTCGGTCTAATGACCGTATTCGTCGTAATGGGAGTGATTGGGTTAGTTTGGTGCGCCAAACGACATTTCCCAGAGAAAATTGAAAAACTACTAGCCGAAGATGACAATAGAAACAGAAGTATAACAATAAACCTCTAATAAACGAACATTAATATTTGATTCATAATTTTAGTTCACTCGTTGCGTAGCACGTCAGTTCGAGAGCAATTAGCAGCAGCTTCAGGAGCATCATCGACTGCTGCTTTAGCTGCGGCGACTCCATCGCCGGGTCCGGCGCCGGGACGTTCGTTGTTCGGCCGTTTGGGTATCCGCAAGCCGTCCATCCTCAGCCTGACCAGTCCACACGCCTGTTCCGGGGGCGGTTACTCGCCGGCCACCGCCCGCACTTTTAGTTTGGACGATTTACTTAAACCTCCCCCGAGACGTAAGGCAAAATGCCCTACTTGTATTTGTCTCTATTACACTTTTGCCTGTTGTCAATCTATAATCTCCGAGGGGTTAACCACTATGCTTACATATTTACAATGATTTTCATATTTGGCAATCACTGATCAATGAATCTCATAAGCAAATTGAAATAAGTTATACAGCATTGGAAAGAGCATTAAATTCTCTATAAATCCGTGTTAAATTGAGTCCGATAGCTCGAATAGTTTTTGAGTAATTGAGCCTCAAAGTTGACTTTTAGTCCAAATTTTGTCAAAAACTTCAAGCTCAATTTGCTCAAAAAATATAAATCTGGAAATATTGTAAATTACAGGCCATTTAGAACTTAATAAAATCTACAAATTCTGGAAATTTTAATGCAATTTGCTCAACGGTTACCGAGCAATAATTGAGGTTTGAATATTTTGAAATCAGAATTCAAAGGGGATAACCCTTATGAAAAATTCGATTTTTTTATTTTTCAGTTTTGCTCAATTTGGACTTTATGAATCGATAGAGCGGGTCAAAATTAGCAGAAAACAACCTTGATATCAATTCCAAATGGCCATTTTAAGTAGACGCAAAAATAAACAGAAAATCCTATTTTTGGCTCTGGAAAATTTTCAAAATCCTGACATGGTCATGAACCATGGCCGATATCTTTGGTAAATTTTGAGCAAATTGAAAATAATTATATATCATTGGAAAGAGCATTAAATTCTCTATAAGTCCGTGTAAAATTGAGTTTGATAGGTCGAATAGTTTTCGAGCAATAGAGCCTCTAAGTTGCCCCTCAGTCCAAATTTTGTCAAAAACTTCAAATTCAATTTGCTCAAAAACTATAAATCTGGGAATATTGTAAATCACAGGCCATCTAGAGCTTAATAAGAGCTACAAATGCTGAAGTTTTTAATGCAATTTGCTCATCGGTTACCGAGCAATAATTGAGGTTTGAATATTTTGAAATCAGAATTCAAAGGGGTCACCCTTATGAAAAATTCGATTTTTTTATTTTTTAGTTTTCCTCAATTTGGACTTTAGGAATCGATAGAGCGGATCAAAATTAGCGGAAAGCAACTCTGATATCAATTCCGACTGGCCATTTTTTTAGGCAGACACAAAAATAAAAAGAAAATCCTATTTTTGGCTCTAGAAAATTTTCAAAATCCTGATATGGTCATGAACCATTACCCATATCTTTGGTAAATTTTGAGCAAATTGGAAATAATTATATATCATTGGAAAGAGCATTAAATTCTCTATAAATCCGTGTTAAATTGAGTTCGATAGCTTGAATAGTTTTTGAGCAATTGAGCCTGAAAGTTGACTTTTAGTCCAAATTTTGTCAAAAACTTCAAACTCAATTTGCTCAAAAACTATAAATCTTGGAATATTGTAAATCACAGGCCATCTAGAGCTTAATAAGAGCTACAAATGCTGAAAGTTTTAATGCAATTTGCTCAACGGTTACCGAGCAATTGCGGTTTGAATATTTTGAAATCAAAATTCAAAGGGGGTACCCTTATGAAAAATTCGATTTTTTTATTTTTTAATTTTGCTCAATTTTGACTTTATGAATCGATAGAGCGGATCAAAATTAATGGAAAACAACCCTGATATCAATTCCACATTGCCATTTTAAGCAGACACAAAAATAAACAGAAAATCCTATTTTTGGCTCTGGAAAATTTTCAAAATCCTGACATGGTCATGAATCATTGCCGATATCTTTGGTAAATTTTGAGCAAATTGGAAATAATTATATATCATTGGAAAGAGCATTAAATTCTCTATAAATCTGTGTAAAATTGAGTTTGATAGCTCGAATAGTTTTTGAGCAATAGAGCCTCTAAGTTGCCGTTCAGTCCAAATTTTGTCAAAAACTTCAAATTCAATTTGCTCAAAAACTATAAATCTGGAAACATTTTAAATTACAGGCCATTCAGAACTTCATAAAATCTACAAATGCTGGAAATTTTAATGCAATTTGCTCAACGGTTACTGAGCAATTGAGGTTTGAATATTTTGAAATCAAAATTCAAAGGGGGTACCCTTATGAAAAATTCGATTTTTTTATTTTTTAATTTTGCTCAATTTTGACTTTATGAATCGATAGAGCGGGTCAAAATTAGTGGAAAACAACACTGATATCAATTCCAAATTGCCATTTTAAGCAGACACAAAAATAAACAGAAAATCCTATTTTTGGCTCTGGAAAATTTTCAAAATCCTGACATGGTCATAAACAATTGTCCATATCTATGATAAATTTTGAGCAAATTGAAAATAATTATATACCATTGGAAATAGCATTAAATTCTCTATAAATCCGTGTAAAATTGAGTTTGATAGCTCGAATAGTTTTTGAGCAATTGAGCCTCAAAGTTGACTTTTAGTCCAAATTTTGTCAAAAACTTCAAACTCAATTTGCCCAAAAACTATAAATCTGGAAATATTGTAAATTACAGGCCATTTAGAACTTAATAAAATCTACAAATTCTGGAAATTTTAATGCAATTTGCTCAACGGTTACCGAGCAATTGAGGTTTGAATATTTTGAAATCAGAATTCAAAGGGGATACCCTTATGAAAAATTCGATTTTTTTATTTTTTAGTTTTGCTCAATTTTGACTTTATGAATCGATAGAGCAGGTCAAAATTAGTGGAAAACAACACTGATATCAATTCCACATTGCCATTTTAAGCAGACACAAAAATAAACAGAAAATCCTATTTTTGGCTCTGGAAAATTTTCAAAATCCTGACATGGTCATGAACAATTGCCCATATCTTTAGTAAATTTTGAGCAAATTGAAAATAATTATATACCATTAGAAAGAGCATTAAATTCTCTATAAATCCGTGTAAAATTGAGTTTGATAGCTCGAATAGTTTTTGAGCAATAGAGCCTCTAAGTTGCCGTTCAGTCCAAATTTTGTCAAAAACTTCAAATTCAATTTGTTTAAAAACTATAAATCTGGAAATATTGTAAATTGCAGGCCATTTAGAACTTAATAAAATCTACAAATTCTGGAAATTTTAATGCAATTTGCTCAACGGTTACCGAACAATTGAGGTTTGAATATTTTGAAATTAGAATTCAAAGGTACCCTTATGAAAATTATTACTTATTGGGAAACTCGTTGGGATATCAAATTAATTTCAAATTTTCTAGCATTTGTTGCCTAAAACACAACTGACCGGTACGCTGTATCGTGTATGATATGCGATTTCTGGGTTAGAATGACATGATATTCCCAGTGATTACCACATAATTTTCAGCGATTGTCAATGGATTCCTATGGAGACTTCTAGCGATTCTTAGGTTATTCCCAAAGACTCCCAAGTGATTTCCATGTATTCCTGTGTCCCTATTCTTGAAACAGGGGAGCAGTGTTCAGGAGAACGAGTGTTCTGTCTTTCTCAATGATATGGAAATAATAATATAAGTAACGAAAACAGAACACTCGTTCTCCTGGGAGCGGTGCTCCCCTATTTCAAGAATAAGGACTCTGATTGATTACTGTGATTCCCAAAAAAATGTACCTACAATGATTTCCACTAGTGGTTTACCCCTCGATAATCTCTATTTACTTGCAAGATAGAGTTGACCAAAATAACTAAATTATGCCTCTATCTTGGAAGTAAACAAAACTCTAAAATCCTTTGTATGTACTCATTTTTTTTTATGAGAAATAAAGTCGCTGTTACTTTATTTCCTTTTTTTCTTCCAGGATAAAACTCTTAATTCTTTTCATGTAAAACCTACTATTTTTCTCTATTCTTTTTTTTTGTAGATCAAACATGTTCCCTTTCCTTCTATCACTTTGCGTGTGGCTGGTAGGTTGCACAGTACTTATTTGTAAATTGATGCGCACTTTGGCTTTAAAACAATCTATTATTTTATACAGATTCATTATACATTTCAATGAAAGTTGTATAATGAATCTACATAAAACTCGCTTTTCGCTATAGATGTCTCACGTTTCCCAAATAACTCAAAACTGACTCAAATTCTGGTTCTCTAGGTTCACCCTCTCCAAAAAAGAAACGCAACAATTCAACTCCGACTAAGAAAAACGCCGCAGATAAAAAGCAAATACTCCAACAGTTGATTTCGCCGGTCAACAAGCACTCGTCGAAACGTGTGAGTTTAGGTGAGCTAATTCAAATGAGTGAACAAAAAAGTAACGGCATACAATCAGCTCCAAGCGTTATCATTAAGGAAACTAAATTTTCTGATCCCGCTTTGACGGCTCTGAATGATCCGAAATTAGAAAAGAAAGTAACATTTGCAAGATTGCTAAATAAAGTCAGTGCCGAGATGAGCAGCGGCTCTGATATGGAAATGGGGATAATGCAAAGTACCAGGTTGGGATGTATTTTCCCTAGAGCATCCAGCACTCCGCCATCACCTAGTGTGCTCAATAGAAGCCCTAACAGCACTTCAAGCAATCAAGGTACTACTCATAAACCATATATATAGCAATTTTTGTTATTTAACACTAGATTATTTTACAGGAAGTGACTCATTTACTAGCTCAGAGCTAGCAATACCAAGCGCAGTAAGTGCCAGCATATCTGACTTACTAATAAACAGAAGACAAGGCACCGTGGGCAAACAAAAACCTGCAAGTGCTGATTCAATATTAGCCATGTTCAAAAACTTCAGCTCTAGTTCAGCCGGAGCCAATTTACCGTCTTCGTTAAAACTTTCCCCATCAACAACTCCAACTGCATCGAGCCCCCACGACGACATGGTGGGCGACGACGAGTCATCTTCATCCTCAGTTCATACTCCAGTATCGTTTTCGAGCGAGAGTCCAATACATTACAGCTACAACCAGAGCACCATCGAAGTACCAGTTCTGGATCCTCTGAGCGCAGGAAGCGGCACCAACCTGCTCTACCCTCCGACCATTCTATTAGAAATACCGAGCACAATCAACAAGTGCCTTTCGCCCATTAGAGAACTACCCACTCCGTTGCCTTCGCCCATGCCATCGCCCGCAATCACGCCTCTAATAATGCGCCGAAGTCAAAGTCCCATATTTAGACGTATGCAAATATCAGCATCCGAAGATGATATGATATCCGTGGAGATTCCTAATATATCCGTGAGCGCTAGCGAGGAGGACGAAATCCGATGTGCCGATATTGCTATCGATCCTCAAGCTGAAGACGGGTTGATTTTTGAGGAAGCTGCCGCTATGCAACACTGTGCCTTATTTAAGACAAAGGTAATCTAGTGATTGATTTCTATATTTATTTACTAATTTTCCAGCATCACTTTACATACACAATGAATTACCGATGTCTCCCAATAATGGGTCGATTAATATATATAATTATCGGTTTATAACGTTCTACGTCTTCCGATTCCCGATCTCCAACCATCTTTGTCAATCCAGGCATCCTCTTCTAAGCCTCTGTCTTTTATTTCTTCGTCTACTCCACTTCTCCGGCTTCTTCTCGGTGTGCCGCGTCTTCTTCTTCCCCCTGGCTTCCACTCAATTATTTGCTTGGGTATTCTTGTATCTGCCATTCTTTGTAAATATCCGAACCAAATCAGCTGTTTGTCCTTTATATTATCTACTATTTTGTGTTTTACGTCCATAATCTCCATAATTCTCAGATTTGTTATCCTTTCCATTTTTAACCTGCCTGCCGATCTTCTCCAAAAGTCCATTTCAGTTTGCCTTTTCTGATTTGTAGTGGCTAGACTTCTGAACTATAAGTGACTATGCTTTTGACTATGGTGTTGTATATTCTCGTTTTGTTAGTTTTGTTGATATTTTGATCCCACAGTACACCAATTAGTAGGGATATTGCCTTGCGTCCTTGTATATTCCGATCTTTAATTGCTTCGTCCAAGGTTCCCTCATGTGAGATTTTCATGCCCAAATATTTGTATTCAGTACATTGTTTTATTTCTTGTCCGTTATTCAATTTCAGAATTCGTTGTTCACCTCCAATAGTCATATATTCTGTTTTAGTTAGATTTACTTCCAAACCCCACTTCTTCTATCAGTTTTCGTGTCATGTACTCTAGGTCATCATAGTCCTGTGCAATTACTACTCGATCATCTGCAAAGCTTAAAGTATATAGACTGTATTCATTAAGCGGTATTCCCATGTGTCTGTATTTGTTTTTCCACCCTTTAAGCGCTTGTTCTAAGTATTAGGTATATTTCAAAAAGTGTTAGTGATATGCAGCATCCCTGTTTAAGTCCTTTAGTTGCTATAAAGCCTTTACTGATTAAGTTTCCCTGTTTAACCTTTGTCTTTGCATCACTATAGATAGAGCGTTAAGTTGATATTGGTCTTTTCAAATGCTTCCCAAAGCTTTTTCAGTGGAACAGTGTCGTATGCTTTCTTTAGATCTACAAAAAGTAAATGGAGTTCTTGGTTATACGCTAGTTTTTTTTCCATTACCTGGGTCAAACTAAATGGTCTACAGTTGATCTTCCTGGGTCGGTTAATTTCAAGCCTAAATGCATCGACCGATTTGGAGACCACTTAATTCGCATACCAGCTATAAAGGTGAAAGACCTCCAGAATCAAGGCTTTTATTTACGACTAATGTATAATGTACGTATTATATTTGCGATTTTGGCAGTATAATGACATATGTTATTCCTCCAGGGATTAATGACGAGTAGCGGGATTAATGGTCATTATTCCACAAAAGTGTCAGTGTCAAACGTGTAGTTCTTGTGGATTTGTATTGAAAATTATGAGACGGATGAAATTTGTTCATTGAAAATCTCAAATAAATTAATTTGTCGTAAATAAAGTAGAGTATACTACTCGCAATAATGGCTATTATTCCCTCGGAATGTTACTCCCTCGCCGCTAACGCGGCTCAGTTCGTAATAATCCTCGGGAATAATAGCTATCATTATTGACTCGTGGTATAATCTACTATTATTTACGACTAATGTCACCCGCAGGGAATAATGACGAGTAGCGGGATTAATGGTCATTATTGCTCAAAAGTGTCAGTGTCAAACGTGTAGTGCTTGTGGATTTGTATTGAAATGGATGAAATTTTCTATTAAAAATCTCAAATAAAATAATTTGTCGTAAATAAAGTAGAGTATACTACTCGCAATAATGGCTATTATTCTCTCGGAATGTAACTCCCTCGCCGCTAAGGTGGCTCAGTTCGTAAATATTCCTCGGTAGGGTTGCCAGACCTCCTATTTTTGATATGAAACTCATATATTTCAACTGTTTCTCATATCTCATATCAGCATGTTTAATATCAGACTATTTCTCATATATTTTGATCAAAAAAAAGAAACCATATAAAGTGCGACAAGTGAGTGAACCTGTGTGGAAGGAATGCGGGCATAACCCTCCTGATTGGCCCGAGATTAAATATACATATACGCGAGTCGTCGCGTCAGGGTGAACGCAATTTTCGCAATACACCACGTCGGGGACCCGTCGCGTCGCGTCGTATAGTATAGGTTTTCGTCTTCCCCTCTGCTACTTCATACGTTACCAAGGTTCACTCACTTGTCGCACTTTATATTACTACCATACACGTGATAAGTCGGAGTCTCATGCATCCGTTTTTCGACGTCATATGTCCGAAAAACCTTCTATTCAGTATTCTGGCATAATCGTATAAAAATATGTCAAAATAGGAGGTTTTTCGGACATCGGACGTCGGAAAACGGATGCATGAGACTCCGGCTATAGGATGGAGTCTCATGCGATGCGTCCTATCCGATGGAGCTCCTATTGGCTAAAAAATTTCCCGCACTTTTTATCCGAAATCCGAATATTTCCAACTTTTTTCCGACGTTGCCGAATAAATAATATTTTAACTTTTGTCGCTTTTGTACATAATAAATAAAAATAAAAGTAAAAACAGAAAAAAAAAAACAAAATTATTTTCGGTCAGGGATTTGTTTCCTGTCGGATTTAAGTATTTTACAGTACATAAAATTTTCTCATATATTATTATCCAATCTCATATAATTTTTCAAAGGCTCTCCTATTTTCAAAACTCAAGTATCTGGCAACCCTATTCCTCGGGAATAATAGCTATCATTATTGACTCGTGGTATAATCTACTATAACGCAGCTTTAATAAGCTAAAATTCAGTACCTACAGATTATTCTGACAATTACCTGACAACATAACATCATTATGTATTTAGATGGTATTTAGGTAGGTACACAACATTGAAAGACTGGACTTGATTCTTGAAGATCCAATTTATTCAAAAAAACTCCAAGCTTACCAACATTAAACTCAATCAATAACCATATAGAGGATCTTTGACAGAGACTGCCATTATTTGTCTAATTATTTTTGCCCACCACTCAACAAACATCTCACCCATCGGATCCATCGAATGATGACCAGAGATAAAATGATGACTGAAAGGATGCCGTTACGCTTACAATTAAGTGTTAAGCGCGTACATTACACATAATAGGTAAATAAATAGGAAACACGATAAATAAGGTCAGGGACGAAGCAAGTCAAAATCGGGCCCTGGTGCAAGACTACAGCGGGCCTCCTTCACCATGGGCATCGGAAGACTCAAATGTAATATACATACAGCCTTTGATAAAATGAATCACCAGAGACTGTTGGCAGAGCTTGAACTTTTCAATTTTTCATCGAATGCGTTAACCTTTTTTAACTTGTACTTAACCAACCACAAGAATTCAAACTGTTAAGATTGGTAGAAATAAGTCTGAGGTTTATGTTCCAACATCAAGTGTTCCTCAGGGCAGTAACTTAGGGCCACCACTTTTTGCGATTTTTATAAATGATTTACCTAACCATCGACGACCATTATCCGACACCTAACATTAGGCCGTTGCCAAAACTTTTCTACCCTAGGCCTCGCGAGTGGATTCCATCAGATAGAGCATCTCGACCACATAAAAAAGACCGCATTGAATGTCGAGAATGGGCATTACGAATATGTCAGAATGCCCTTCGGCCTCAAGAACGCTCCGGCCACGTTTCAAAGGTTTATGAACGGTGTCCTCAAGGGCATACAAAACCGAATATGCTTCGTATATATAGACATTATTGTCTACTCGACCTCCTTACAAGAACACATGATAAACCTATGTATTTCAACGTCACCGAATAATCCAACCCGATAAATCGGAATTCCTGAGAAGTCCAACATTCAAAATGCTTTCTCTTTGCGAATGATTTCAAGGTCTTTATAACAATCACTACAATAGAAGACTGTCACCTACTACAAGAGGTAGAGGTTGTTAAGGACATTGGAGTGCATCTCCAAATAAATTTAAAATTCAATATTCACTACGATTAAATGTTAACAACATAAAGCATAGTGATAGTGATTGCTATTTAATAAATTATAATATCATTACTTGTTCCTAAAATTGAACTATAAGCTCTATACAGGGTGTTCCGAAATTAATGCACCAAATTTTTATGGCATATTCTACGTCGGAAATAAACCCTAGTTTCCTATATAAACATATATCCGGAAACGCTTCCTTTCTGAGATAGGTACAGGGTGTCAAAATTATAAGAGAAAAACTTTTTTTCTATCATAACTTTCAAACCACTTTAGATATTTCGTTAAAATTTTGTACACTGCTTTCAAGCAGCAAACGACATTTTTTGATGTGAAATTATTTTTTTTTTTAAATTACCAGTAACGTCCGTATCAGATTTCTATGGAATATTTTTCAAGAAAAAAATGGTGCGCCACTGCTTTTTCCTAAAATAAAAATCATTTTTGAAATCCTTATTCAATTTGAAACAAATTTGATCTCTACACTTTTTTCTTAAAGATGCACCGTTTTCAAGTAAAAAAATAAAGAACCATTTTGATGCATGGTGAAATCGCCAAAATTATGATTAAAATACTAAACATTGAACACCTAAAGTTTCAAATTATTTCTGTGACGTCACTGTTTTTTTTGTTTTTTTTTTTTAAATATTTCACATCAAAAAATGTCTTTTACTGCTTGAAAGCAGTGTACGAAATTTCAATAAAATATCTAGAGTGGTTTGAGAGTTAGGATAGAAAAATAGTTATTTTCTTAGAATTTCAACACCCTGTATCTCGGAAAGGAAGCGTTTCCGGACATATGTTTATATAGGAAACTACACTTTATTTTTTCCCAAGATAGATTTTGACATTGAAAACTTTGAAACATAAACAATAACGCTTGACCCTGATTGGTGGCAAAATGAGGTGTTTCTGCAGGTTGATATCAGTTTCACAATAGCGACCAATAAGCGGCATTAGCGGCATCGTTTATGTTTCAAAGTTGACAATGCCAAAATCTATCTTGGAAAAAAATAAACTGTAGGGCTTATTTTCAATGTAGAATATGACATAAAAATTTGATGCATTAATTTCGGAACACCCTGTATATTAACAATGGATTATTCTATATGCATAAAAATAATCCTTCTATAATCACATGCGGCCTATTATCCGTTCACAATCCGATGTCCACAGGTACAGGTAAAATTTATCACCTTACAATGGTATTTGATAGGAAAAGGTGATAAATTAACCTGTACCTACCTGTGGACATCGGATTGTGAATAGGATATATGTGCAATAAGTTTCTGGATAGGAATAATATAGACATATTCAGTACTTATCTACAAACTATTAAAAATTATATTGCGCCCTATAGCAATGCATCAGTATCTTAGGAGTCTTATGTTCCTAGTTTCTAGTTTTGGTTCTTAACCTTCCTAAGCCAATCAAAAATCGGGAATATTTAAAACGTCGAAAAGTTAATTTGACCCATCTTAAGGCGGAAAAAAAATAAAAAAGGAAATATCGATTTTCCGTTACTTTGAAATCAGTTTTCATTTTAGCGAAATTAGATTTCACTAATGTGAATTTAGTTTTCAATAATTTGAAATCAAATTTCACTAGTGTGAAATAATGCTGGAAATGGTATAGTCTCTGTTATGGAAACCCAAGTTTACTTTGTTTCAGATTCGTCCTCCACCACTGGGCCAGCTCATCGACAAAAGCCCCCCATCGTCGTCTCATCCGCCTCTAGTAATACCAACCCTAACCATCGAAACGCCATCCCCGACTCGCAAAACCCCAACCCTCCTAATACCGGGCTCGCCGCCGCCTGGCCGCCCTCAGCACCAAGACACCTTCCAGTTTCCGGCGCCGGCCAAACCCAACCGTAAAATGTTTAAGGATTTTGAAAAACCCACCTCCTTGGACCTGCCTGGGGCTCCACCCCTTATAACAATCACCTGTAACATGAGCGAAGCTGAATCCGACTTGGAAAGTATATCACCTAACGTGAAACTCACGGGACACCATCATCCTCCTGGTATGACTTATCTGAGTCCGTTTTCGATGGCCCATAGAAATGAGCAGCACGCTTCCGAGTCAAATTTAAGCTCCTCTGGCTATAGTTCGATGGCAAGTCCAGGACCTTCGAGATGCGGCTCCAGTAATCCATTGTGTCCGTCTGAAATGGAGGATCCTGGCTCTGGAGGCTGCTCCAGGCGACAGTCTTTGACTCCTGTACTTAGAGGGAGCAGTCCTGCAAATAATGACTCAAAAGCTAACCAAGGCGAGCAAAGAAGAGGCAGATCAGATTCTGAAACTTTATCTGACGATCCTCTATTGGAGTCTAATGACGAAGGCATTGGCACTGATCATATAGATGAAAAAATTGATGAAGGTGAGGTGAAAAGTGCAAAGGAGCTTGAAGTTTTCATGACGGATGGTAACGAGCCTAAAATAACGTTACTAGATTTACCAATTCCACGTGTAGCTAAATGTATAAGTATAGAGAGCTCTATGGATAGGCTAATAGCCCCTCTGACTAGCTCTAGCAGCAAAAACTCTTTACAATTGCCTTCAATTGTGCTGCAACTCGACTCTGCTAATGGTGAAAAATATTTGAGTCCAATGAGCTCGCGTAGTGAAAGCCCTCTAAGCGATCGTACTACTGGTATGGGAAGGTTTTCGCCATTGTTTTATAGTAAAAACAAGGATTTGCTACCATTCACCGACTCGGACGGGCTGTACGATTTTCCTAGCAGCGACAAAGTCAACGTAACAAACTACCAACACAAAAAGGTGGGCAGAAAACGTGAAAAACGTACCTTGAGAGCCAAAACACCCAGTCCTACTAAGCAAAGTTTAGCTTGGTACAATCATTTGGACGTTCCTAGTAATAAAGATGCATACTACAAGGTACCGCCTCCAAGGAAATTGAGTCCTAAACGTAGACTGGCTCGTACTCAAGTGGTTAGTTCATCTTCGAGTTCCGAAAGTATTACTTCAACAAGGGAACTACGACACTCTTCTTCGAGTCCCAGTCCCGATACTATTCGATGGATGGATGGTAAACATCCTAGGTCATTGGATATGTTAGCTGAAGACAAGGTATATCAAGTGTATGTTAGAATGTAATTAAACTGACCTAATTTTGTAGGATGACTCCAATCCTAGTACTCCAATGTTATCCAGATCATTGGAGTTCACTAAGAATCAGCCAAAGTATCAAAAAGTTAGCAGGCTCAAGGCGATTAGTAATCAAATCAGGTGAGTACGAAACTTGATAATTTCATTTAAGTTAATTTTGTCAAACCAGATTCCTGCGTAGACTGGAACAAAGTTTGAAGAAACGCGAACGTACTGCCAGTCCGGGTTCCGATAGTTTCGACAGCGGAGACGAATCTCCGATGCTTGCGACTTCGCCATTGTTGCAACCGTCGAAAACCGTGGAAATTCGAAAAAGTACCAGCATGAGCGGCAAGTTGCAGCAACCTGGGAACCACCGCGGTACGAAGTACAAACAGTGGGATTCGTTGCAGGAACGGACCTGGCCGAAAGAGTTGGGGATGAAGAGTGGTAATTCGGAATAAGGAATCATTGATGTGTAAACGCTCAACAATCACTCATTATTTTTTTTTTTTGTTAAATACAAGTTGGTTCATCTTGTTCTCATCATATTTTGCATGTGATTTTTAAATGTAAATCGTCCATTTGTTGTTCATAAAGTCATTTGTAAATTATTATATATACATCGAGGAGGATAATATTTAAAAAAAAAAAAAAAACATTATTATAATATTAGCTGTGGTATAATGATGTCGGATTGATTCGATCCAATCGTCTATAAGCAGCTCGAAAAAAGGCTTGTAAATGAGACTGATTTTCTACTCAAACACTATTTAAGTGACTTTGTTCTTATTGTATATGATATAAAATAGCGAGTTAACCAATTTCTCTATGTATAGATGCCCTAAAAGAAAATGCACTTTATATCTCTGTTAAAACTGTTGTAACTTTTTTAATCCTCACTTGGGAACCTTTACTGAAAAATAACTGCTTAAAATATTATCTTTTGAACTTTAATTTCCTATAAATCATCCTGCCAATTACTTTCTTATATCTATTCTTAATTAATTTGACTCGATAGCTCTACAAAAGTCTTTAGATTTTGCCTAAAGGAAATTTTCGACACACACCAATAGGAAATTGCTGTATAGAGTCAGTTTGTAGAGCTATTCAGGGCCTTAAAGTCATATACGGGTATCGGATTTTAAATTCCCTCCTAACTCTTTTTGATACCACTGTGATAAGTCTTCTGGAAAATACTCGTTTCAGAATTTTATTCTTCAGCAATATAATATTTAACTAAGTATAAAATTAGTGGGAGCAACTTAAAAATCGTATTATACGAGGCACAAGATAAGCAATCTTATATTCACTATATTGTAATCTTTGCACTGTTTTAAAAAGAAATATTTATTAATATTTGAAGGGCCTTTTTTTTTCTACAAACAAGCCAATTCTGTGATGAAAAATTGAAAAAGACCCTTTGAAAATTCTTGTTGTTGTTTTATATTAAAAAAATAAAAGATTCCTAAATAGTTGTGTGAGTTGTAATAATATTTTCCTTTTGCTATTATTTATTGTAACCCTATAAATATAAGATTTTATTATAAATAAATAAACATAATAGTGAAAATATCAATTGGGTTTTTATTTAAATAAATTTTTAAACATTATAATTTACTAAGTCTAATAAGCATATAATATTGACATTACATTTAATTTTCTTCATCGGAGCTAAGCAACATGGTCTTTTCTGTGTAATTTTGAGAAATGGTGGACACTTTTGAGTTGACGCTCAGAGGAGGCTTGGGCGGATTGTCCAAGCTGTTGTAGGAATGAGGCACCGTGCCTCCGCTAGGGCTCATCGGATCGTCCGGGTCGTACTGAGACAAGCGGATGCCTCTACCATTTTTACCACCTGAATTTATTGATAAATCAAAAGCTTAGTAATTCAGTATTAAACTCTATACATTATTCCAGACAGCACACAAAGTCTTAAAGATATCTTTTTTAGGTCTGCATTGCGTCTGAACGTCTGAAAACCAAAAAAAGACACCTAGAAGACGCTGTTTTGAAGATGTGAATTCATATCTTAGACAATTATTTGATACAACCAAGACTGAAAGTGGATCGCGACTCCCCTCTGTGTTATCCTTTTTCTTTACCCCGACTCAAACGCTGTCTAAAAGTGGTATGAGGGGGGATAGTTTTTCAGAAGTTTCACTTCTATCACATGTACGGCGCTGCACATTTTTTTTTTTTGCATCAGGATCGGCGGCGGCGACATTTGGACAGTTCAAAACACTTAAAATTTAATTCAGAATTTCCAAAAGCATTCTGTAGCGCTTCAGAACATTTTGGAAACTTCAGAACCATTATTCTGCTCCAAAACATTCAAAAACCAATTTCCAAAAGCATCAAAAGTTACAAAAATTACAGAAGGCGTTCAAGAGCAAATTTAATTTGCTGTAGAACTTCAAACCGTTAATAAGTATCCAAAATATGTAGTTCAATTACAAATCAGATTTTTCAGGAGCATTTTGGGGCAGTTTAGAAACTTCATAGTTATTTCCATAGGCGCAACTAGGGGAGTGCTTCGGGGTGCTAATCACCCCTAAAGCAAAAATTAGCACTCCCATTCGGCATTCCACCATAGCACTACCTACAGTAGCACTACCTAACACTAATATAAAAAATTAGTGGAACCAAATTATTTATTTTTTTTGCACTTTTTGTGCTAACTTTCTTCATCGATGACGTCATATTTTACAAAAAAGTATTTGTCGTTGATTAATTCATAGAACACGTTCGCAATTATTATTGTTTTGGAAAAAAACATTTCAACCGGGGTCGGTATTACAATATTACCTTAAAATCAAGACTTACCCTAAAATATACGGTTTTTATGTTTGTTTATTTTATATCTTAAGGTGACAATGAAATACTGGCCTTTAAAAAATCATTGGAGTTCCAAATATATAAATTAATCAACTGCATATTATACAGGGTGTTTCTAAATATCATGTACAAACGGTAAAGGGTAGGTAATTCTTTATTTTTTTTGTATGACTGAAATCTCAAATATGTTCTAAAAAATTGACTTATATTTATGCAAAACTAGAAAAAATTCACCCTCTTACATTTTAATTTTTTTCTAGAAAACTGGCAAAGGGAAAATTTTTGAAAATTTTTCAGGAATAAAAAGAAAATGAGGAGCTCATTTTGAAAAATCACTCCAGGAAAAATTTTGAAAAACTAACTTTTTTAAGCAAAATTAAGGAGAATTCACCCTCTTACATTTTAATTTTTTTCTAGAAATCTGGCAAAGGGAAAATTGTGAAATTTTTCCAGGAGAAAGAGAAAAATAAAGAGCTCATTATAACAAAATTTTAAAATTTTCGAATGAAAAATCACTCCATAAAAAATTTTGGAAAATTGATTTAATTGAGCAAAATTAAGGAAAATTCACCCTCTTACATTTTAATTTTTTTTTGGAAAACTGGCAGAGGGAAAATTTTGAAAATTTTCCAAGAAAAAGAGGAGAGTGAGGAGCTGATTATAGGGAAATTTCGAAATTTTCCAGTAGGAAATCAGTCCAGGGAAAATTCTGGAAAATTGACGTTTTCAAGTAAAATTAAAGAAAATTCATCCTCTCATATTTCAATTTTTTTCTAGAAAACTGGCAAATGAGGAAAAAAAGGAAAGTCAGGAGCTCATTATAAGAACATTTCAAAATTTTCCAATGGAAAATCGCTCCAGAAAAAATTCTGAAAAAATGAGTTTTTCAAGTAAAATTAAGAAAAACTCATCCTTTCACATTTCAATTTATTTCTGGAAAACTAATAAAGCAAAACTTGTGAAATTTTTCCAGGAGAAAGAAGAAAATGAGGAGCTCGTTATAGGAAAATTTCACAATTTTCTAGGAAAAATCACTTCAAGGTAAGTCGAGAGAAAAGTTCTGGAAAATTGACTTTTTTAAGCAAAATTCATTCTTTCACATTTTAATTTTTTTCTGGAGAACTGGCAAAGTAAAAATTGTGGAATTTTTCCAAAAGAAAAAGGAATGTGAGGAGCTCATTATAGGAAAATTTCAAAATTTTCCAGTGAAAAATCATTCCACGAAAAATTCTGAAAAAATGACTTTTTCAAGTAAAATTAAAGAAAATTCACCTCTTACATTTTAATTTTTTTCTGGAAAACTGGCAAAGGGAAAATTTTTGAAAATTTTTCAGGAATAAGAAAATGAGGAGCTCATTTTACGAAAATTTCAAAATTTTCCAGTGAAAAATCATTCCAGGAAAAATTTTGAAAAACTAACTTTTTTAAGCAAAATTAAGGAGAATTCACCCTTTTACATTTTAATTTTTTTCTAGAAATCTGGTAAAGGGAAAATTGTGAAATTTTTCCAGAAGAAAGAAAAAAGTGGGGAGCTCATTATAGGAAAATTTCAAAATTTTCCAGTTGAAAATCACTCCAGGAAAAATTCTGGGAAATTGACTGTTTCAGGCAAAATTCACCCTCTTACATTTTATTTATTTTTTTGTGAAACTGGCAAAAGGAAAATTGTGAACATTTTCCAGAAAAAAGAGGAAAGTAAAGAGCTCATTATAGCAAAATTTTCCAATGAAAAATCACTCCATAAAAAATTCTGGAAAATTGACTTATTTAAGCAAAATTAAGGAAAATTCACCTCTTACATTTTAATTTTTTTCTGGAAAACTGGCAGAGGGAAAACTTTGAAAATTTTCCAGGAAAAATAAGAAAATCAGGAGCCCATTAGGAAAATTTCGAAATTTTCCAGTGAGCAATCACTCCAGGGAAAATTCTGAAAAATTGACTTTTTCAAGTAAAATTAAGAAAAATTCACCCTCTTACATTTTAATTTTTTTCTGGAAAAATGGCAGAGGGAAAACTTTGAAAATTTTCCAGGGAAAAGAGGAAAGTGAGGAGCTCATTATAGGGAAAGGACCCCGCACACCTCTTATGGGTTTTTGGTTTTCTGTCAAACTCAATGACATTTTGATATGTGTTAGACCTTGACTTCCTGATAAAAAGTTCTCATGGGCCCGAACCAATCCTATGATTAGTTTTTGAGATACAGGTACTTTAATATCCAAGAAATGTGTACATTTTATATGCATTCACATCTCCCTGTCACATATAGTCCCCAGTACATCGATCTTGAAATTTTGTAACTCATGTACACGCCCAACTTCCTGAGCGGCTTCATAACACCAAGTCGGACAATATTTTTCATGTCTCCACCCTGAGCGATGGGACATTGCTGCGCTAGCTCTTCGTGAAGTTGTCGTTCTGACGTCCCTAAGGAAGTTGATACATGTACGTGTAGTTTCAATGCCAATCGATTGTTTTTTACATTACATTAACGATATCACATTTGTCGGACAAAAACCATGCGGCTGAGCATAGTTGCGCTTATGGTTATTTCAAAACAATTTGAAACTGGAAACCTTTTAGAACTGTTCTGAACCAATTTAGAACACTTTGAAACTTTAATAGAACTCTAAAATCGGTCAGAGTCAGAACAATTTTCAAATAATTGAAAAACTGAAATGCTCCCGAACTCTTCATGTCAAGTTAGAAGAACGTCAATAAGCCATTTAGAACCCAGCAGCATTTTGAAAAGCTTCAGAGCATTTTTTAAAAACTTCAGAATTATTTCAGAGAACCTAGCGCCTGGAATAGACAAAAATTGAAAGTTATAAAATAATCAATAATAGGGGAATATTGGTAAGAAAATGTTTCTTAGGAACATCTTTAAGATGCTGTGTGCTCTCTGGTTAACAACCCTAGTGGAGCTTTCAAGAGTAAACTTGAAGATTTTTCTATGGACTCTCCACAATATTGCATATAGCAAGGACTTATTGACTGTTCCCATCCTTCAGAAGTTAAAATTGGGGGGAAAGATTTTTTAGAAATCCAACAAACTTTGAATTTTTCGAGAAGTTTTCAGAAGCAAAATTGAAGATTTTTTCATGAACTTTCCACGATTTTGTATACAGGAAGCAGCTCATTTGATCCTTAAAAATTTAAATTTGCAGAAAATGTTTTTTGGACAATCTTAGATTCAAATACAGTTATAGTAGCAAAAAAAAAAAACAAAACTTATGTTACACCAAAAAGCCATTTATTAAAAAAAAAAAGAAAAAGGTACATAAAAGAATAAACTAAGAATAAAATACTATAATAATACTATATACAAAATATAAACATTAATTAAGGCCTCTGTTATTTTTTTTTGAGCATGCTTAGAGCCAAATTATGGACCGACTAGTAACTTTTTTGGCAAATTTACCCCAAGGGGTTTTTTATCTTGTTACAAATCACTGGTTAATCAATATCAGGTAAATATTATTGCCGAGTTCGTTTTTGTCATCTTTTTCGTCGATTTGCTCCAAAATTTTGACAGACACGTGACTGGATAAGACAGTTTCAATTTACAAATCAAGTGCCTGTCAAAATTTCAGAGCAAATTGACGAAAAAGATGACAAAAAAGAACTCGGCCTATATCAATAGTGTCAATACAATGCAATAGATATAGGATTTTTACGCTATATTTAGGATGCTGCCAATGTAACAAAACTGAAAGTATATTTATCGCATTTAAAGTAAGGGAATTTTGGATGTTTTTGGTTTTTGGACGTTGCATGACTTGTATAAACATTTTCATTTCGTTATTTTTAGCTGTCGTCCAGAGATAAATACTATATAAACTGTCGAGAATGGAATCTCAGTGTAAATTTTGTTGTCAACAAAAATGAGCCATGCCAGCGCCATCTACCATATCGGAAAATCACTATTCACTGGTTTTGCATCGATGCTACAGACACCTACTTTATATAGGACATTTTATGATAGATGGCGCCCTGTTCGCATTACTGTCGGTCTGTTCAAATTCGTTTATTCTAGACTTTGGGGCATTAATGTTTGCTTAAATTAATTGATAATTTGTTAATTAGATCAAAAGACAGTTTCTTTATTGATGGTTAAGGGTATCCTTAACATATTTTTTCAAAGTTCTGATTGATGTTTAATTGAACCTGTCATTTATCTAATCAACAAAGATAAAAATAGATCTTCCAATCTATAAAGTTTGAAGTTCTTCTTGAAACACACAAAACAACTTTGAAATCACTTAAGAACACTTGACAACACAAAGAAAGATGAAATGCAAGACCGACGAACAAAAAACATTATGAATTATTAGTTATGATCAAATGAATATTTTGGCATATTGTCATATGTTGACATGTCAGTTATTGACACATGACATTCTGGTGAATTATAAGAAAAAAAAAATAGACATTGACAACATTGTCAGTTCATGTTTGATGACGTCATCCTAAATATAACATTAAAAACCTATATCTACTTGTTAATTATGTAGGTAATATGTCAATACTTGTAGATATCTAGGCAATATATGTTAATGTCATTGGGTTCATACCCATTAATAACATGTAAATACTTGTGGGTATGTCAATACCTAAAATTCTGGCAAGACAAATATTTGATTCTAGTCTGTCAATAGCATGGCAATACCTGGTAATATGTGATAATGTTAGGAAAATACCTGGCAATATGTGGAAATATTTTGTCAATACATGGAAATGGTTGGCAATAACTTGTTAGGTACATAGAAATATCTGTTAAAACATGGAAATATCTCAGTTAGTACTGTTATTCAGTGTAGAAATTTTGTTAGGTGAAAAACCCCTCGATTTACCCTAACGTCGGTCTATAATTTGGCTCTTGAAGGTACTCATTCTCTGTCATGCTTGAATGAGTAGTCATGCATTCTGTTATAAATGACAATGAAGGCAAAATTTACTCAAAAAAAAGGCCATAGCCAATTAGCTAAAACTAAATGATATCAATAATACTAATTAATCTAAGTACTGTAGCAAATATGGGCAAAAATATTATGGTCGGGTAAATTAGCTGGCACAATTAAATTATTAATAAATATTTTAGTCAAAAAGAGTGTCACTAAAATGTCTAAATAACAATAAGTCTAAATAGAATTTTGATTTTTTTGGAGTGCTATCACAATTTTATTTTTAATTGCGTACAAACTTGCTTATTATTGTCAGTCTATTTTAAACTTTCCTATAAAGTCATTTGATTGTATTTGAAAGTAAAAAATAGTCCCTGAGTCAAAAAAAAAAATAATACTAAACTAACAAGGAAAACGTTTTCAGCCTGACATCCATGCACGAAATCATCATAGTTTCTCGTAAGGCTGGTGTGATATGACATCTGCAAAAAGCATGCAATAATGGATTTACAGGCAAACAATCAAGCAAAAAATTAACGTGCGAAATCACTTCTTACCCGAACTGTACTGCGTATATTGCTGATACTGAGGATGGAAATTGTGAATAGCATCAGTCATAATATCTTTCGGGTTCATCGTCTCTTTGAGGCTACTGGAAATGCTTTGCATAGTGACGGAACGGCCTCTGGAGTCGGTGACGCAGCCTTGCACATAAACCCTGTGCGGAAACGCATACCGCAACGCGATGGCCGCACAAAACATCTCAATGCAAATCAAAAAGTTTTGATAACCCGCTGAAACGGTACCAGCAGAAGTACGAGTACCGCTACCATCAATATACGGCGATATTATGTCGGCTTTTTCTAAAATTGCTAAACCAACACCTGAAAAAAAATTGTGGAATACAATATTGTGTCTAATTGAAATACACAAAGACTTACCTTGCCAGAAAGATAAGAAAATGACAGATTTGACTGTGCAAAATTTAAGTACAGGCTCGAACGGAGTCAAAAGGTCCCGCGTAGCGAAATAGAACAGGAACAGTCCGTATAAGGCAAGCGACACAGATATATTGTAGATTATTGTGATGTAAATGTAACCACCGTCAGGACTAAAACATAAATAATATTTCCATCAAGATTCAAGAATAAACTTTCTTTTGGACAAAAGTTCTTACCTCCAATCACCATCATGGTAATGTCCAAACGATTGTAAAAATATAATAACGAAAGCCATCAGAGGTTTGATCAAGCAAAATTGTAGAGTAGCTTGTTTGCAAAACCTCAAAAACCCAATTGTGTACGTTTTGCCTTGCAAACAGCAAGTGCCAAACATGCAGCTGGACCTTATTGGTTTGCCGCGTATTTCGGACATTATGTTACCCTCCCCTCCTAGATACTCATAGCACAGCGACAAGAAATTGTAGATTACAAAGGCTAGAAATGGGATTTGTTAGTTTTGGTTGAGGTTTCTCAAGGTTTCTACCTTCATAACAATCTCTGACAGTGAAAAAGTAGACATAGTAGCTTTCAGAGTTGAAAAACAACAAGCTTATCCACGAATAAGTGGCGTATATTGGTACGATAAATAGAATTCGAACTATCCATCTTTGTTCTGCTGGGTTTGTGTACCATCTTAGATGATGATAGATCTAAAATGAACACTCATTAACATTTAAAACATTTAAGTCAAGATGAGAAAAGAGAAAGTAAATACAATATGTATAATAATTACATCAGCAGCATCCTTTTACTAGATTATACAATAAAGAAGTTGCTATCAAAAACATTATAAAGTACACCTTTTGTCAAATTAAGATAACACATTTTATCTGCTTAAACTAAAATGAGTCACGCCCAAAAAACAATTAGGAAAACAAATATTTTTATTTAAAAAACTACATTAAACAAGTAAAGAAGCGTACAAAGACCTCGAACTAAAAGGTGAAAAACGTGATTCTCTTCTAAGCAATGTAAAGTTCACTTACCTGTGAACAGGTAACGAACAAGGCGGCCCAAACAAAAAATCCGGCCACCGCTTGAGTAAGTTTTGTTTGCAGGAAAATCGGTTCTGAGGGTTTTGAGTGGACCTGATCGGATTCTGATGCCGCTGCTACTACTGCTACTGTGCTGGTCAGGTTACCTACGAAAGCTGCGGCTACGGAGGCCACTGTCGACGTCATTATTTGAGACCAGAGACTAGTTCTGTATATTATCTGGAATAAAATAATTAAAAAATACAAATCAGAAAAAAAAAGTTGGGTATAGAAATGTGTTTGAATGAGAAACTGCAGAAATTATTAGTATTTTCCTCGTATTTTCTTATGTCCGACATCTTATTCATGACCATGTAAGTCAAGGTGAAATAATTTTTTTCTCTGTCTGTCTATTCCAGGCCCTTGAGTCTTGAATTTTCTTTATTTTTCTACTATTCTCTGCGGTTTTCGTTTTTTTTTTTAATTATCACTTATTTTTAAAAGTGACCAGTTTTGAAAAACGCTTTCAAAAGAGGATGTTGCATACTGCTGTGAATAACTATTTAGAGCCAAATTATGGACCAACTGGTAAGTGTCTGGTCGTTACCTAGCAGGTACTTTCTGTTTTCTACATAGTGCATAGAAAGTACCTGCTAAGTAACAACCAGACGTTTACCAGTCAGTCCATAATTTGGCCCTTAGACATGTTATTTGACAGCCAACTCAAATGGACAACACAGATAAATAGCAGTATAATGGCCATTTGCACCAACCGTTTTAAGGCAGACTTAACGATAAGTTCACCTTAAAATGACATTTTTACATGTAAAAATGTCACTTTAAGACAAACTTATCGTTAAGCCTTTCTTAAAATGGTCGGTGCAATTGGCCTTAAATAAAGTGGAAAAGGGATTAAACATTATGAGATCACTTACAAGAGTATGGTGGGGATCGGGGATCCGATCCAAAAGTATCACTAATAATATATAAAGGAGTTGTTCTATCACATCTAGAATATGGTATATTATGCATTTTCAAAACATCAAAGGCAAACTGGAATAAGATAAATAACATTCAATGCCAGACATTACGGACAATTACAGGATGTATGGGGAAATGCCACTAGACCTTCGTAGGATTTGGTTAGCTGCTTAATTTTCGTCTAAATAATAGCCCTAAACAATGATAAAATAGAACGACAATTACTCAACTTCAACCATATTTATAATGAAGACTGGCAAAAAAACCAACACCAGCAATAATGGAGGGATTTGATTATAGACATTTTGTTCAAAAACACAAAACTACCATGTTATGACTTTCAATACGACATTTAAACCAAAAGAATTCAATTCACAAAAACAAATTTGTTCAAAAACAGTAATAACAGCAAATAATTCACATTGCTGCAACTGAACTAGATGGCCTCAATATAGCATTTATGAATACTTCAGGGGATCCCCAAAATTTGGCATGTGGTATATTGTAGAGAAAATAACACAAACATCTATAGAAGACTAAGGGACAAGACATCAATTTGCACAGCAGAAACGCTAGGTATCCGGGAAACAGTATGAAACATACTAAAGGTTTGGCTTTAGCATCAGACTCACTGAGTGCACTACAGGCTATTGCGAAGATGGAAATATATAGAGAAAGTGACTATATTACCCTGAGTACAAGTCAAGAACTTTTGACCGCTAATGAGTAATGGCAATATTAAACTAATGTGGATACCATCACATACAAGTATAGGAAGAAATGAGATTGCTGACAGTCTGGCGTTAAAAGGAAGAAGTTTACCAAATATAAGTAAACACAAGGAGTAAACCACCATCCCAGAATTAGTGCTCACAATTCCTCAAAGGGGAATTTTTTACGCATAATTCCTCAAAATTCCTTCAAATTCTTCAAAATTCCTCTAGATACTCCATCACAAATTCCTCCAAATAACCTACCACGAACTTCTCCAAATACCCCACAAATTCCTCTAAAAAAAGGAGAATTTTGAAACTTTTTGCATGTAAAGAGGAAGGTGAAAAGATCATTTTCCCAAAATTTAAAATTTTTCCACTGGAAAACAGCAACATGAAAAATATTGGAAATCAACCTACACAAACTGAATTAGTTGAAAATACAGTCTCCCACATTTTAGAGTTTTCCTGGAAAACTAGTGAAAGGAAAATTTTGAAACTTTTTGCATGCAAAGAGGAAGGTGAGAAGCTCATTTTCCCAAAATTTCAAATTTTTCCAGTAGAAAACATCAACATACAAAATCTTGGAAATCAACCTACAAAAACTGAATTAGTGAAAAACACAGTCTCACATAGGGTTACCGACCCTCCCGATTTAGGCGGAAGCTCGGGCGGGAGTCTCCCGCTTTTTCACTAAACCTCTCGCCTCCCGCGCACTTAAACAAAACTCCCGCTTTTCCCAAAAATAGAAATTACATGAAATATACCTAATTCTGAATTAGATGTTCTTATTTATTTTTACTATAATTTTAATACTTCATTATAATCTGGCAATCCAACGCAACTGGGGAGCCTTACGATTAACGTCGAGTGGTGGGCGCACTTTGATACTTTGATAATATTATTTGCATTTTTCTTTATTTCCAATTCCAAATGAAGACAGAACTACTCAAGCCTGAGATCTTGGGCATCTAATCTGAACTGAAGGTATTGTATTGTGACGGTGACTGTAGATTGTAAAGGGGGTTCCAAGAATTCCTTGCCAAGCTCCACTTTATTTAAGCCAGATTTGGTTGACTTGACACGGTCCAAGTATACTACTTGGGCTCGTATTCTGGTAACTGAAAAACAGCGCTCTCAGGGAACGATTGCTCTTTGTCTTTGTCAGTATTATGGAAATAACAATATGGACTCGGGCTACGAAAATACAGGCCTTGGAGTCTTGGACGCTGCGCACGACTCACTTGGACGATACTTGGATCGTAATAACTGTTTATCTAAGTCCAGGATAGGTCCTAACATTCAAGTAAGTAGGCTGGCTGCCAACTCACTTCACTTGGTCCAATTATAAGTTGTCTAGTCTAGTGGCTCTAGTGCCGACAAAACTTTTCCTCTTGTAATAACTTTTATTGGTAAGTCGATATAATTTTCGAATTTGTCTTAAATATAAGATTTTCTTCAAATTGCACCACTGGTTTCAGAGATAATGGACCTTCCCGTTACTTTTCGTACACTTTGTATATGATAAAATGTGACAAAATTAGGAATTAGGGCGTGGCACTTCAAACAAATTTTCGCCTGCGTCGAAACATTATTTTTCGCTCCCATTCACTACCTCCCGCTTTTTAATTTTGACAATCTGGCAACCCTAGACTCACACATTTAGAGGTTTTCCTGGAAAACTAGTGAAGGGAGAAATTTGAAACTTTTTGCATGTAAAGAGAAAGGATAGAAGCTCATTTTCCCAGAACTTAAAATTTCTCCAGCAAAAAATTATAACATGAGGAATCTTGGAAATCAACCTACAATAACTGAATTAGTTGAAAAAATAGTCTAACATATTTCCTCGCATATTTCAAAGTTTTCCTGGAAAACTAGAAGAGGGAAAATTTTGAAACTTTTTGCATGTAAAGAGAAAGGTTAGAAGCTCATTTTGCCAGAATTTTAAATTTCTCCAGTAAAAAATTACAACATGAGGAATCTTAGAAATCAACCTACAATAACTGAATTAGTTGAAAATACAGTCTCACATATTTCAAAGTTTTCCTGGAAAACTAGAAAAGGGAAAATTTTGAAACTTTTTGCATTTGAAGAGGAAGGTGAGAATATCATTTTCCCAAAATTTCAAATTTTTCCAGTGGAAAACAGCAACATGAAAAATCTTGGAAATCAACCCACACAAACTGAATTAGTTGAAAATACAGTCTCCCACATCTCAAAGTTTTCCTGGAAAACTAGTGAAGGGAAAATTTTGAAGCTTTTCACATGTCAAGAGGAAGGTGAGAAGCTCATTTACCCAAAATTTCAAATTTTTCCAGTAGAAAACAGCAACATGAAAAATCTTGGAAATCAACTTACAAAAACTGAATTAGTGGAAAATACAGTCTCACAAGCTCGATGGTCTCACACATTTTAAAGTTTTCCTGGAAAACTAGTGAAGGGAAAAATTTGAAACTTTTTGCATGTAAAAAGAAAGATAATGCCCGTATTATATCTGTGTATTTTTCCGTCTATTTATTCATGTAGTTCAGGGTGCCAACATTATTTTGTTTTTCATAATGCTGATTTATGTTGCGTTTGAAGTTTTTTGGATGTCACCCTGAGCTACATGAATAAATACACGGAAAAATACACAAATGTAATACGGGCATTAGAAGCTCATTTTCCCCGAATTTCAAATTTCTCCAGTAAAAAATTACAACATGAGGAATCTTGGAAATCAACCTACAATAACTGAATTAGTTGAAAATACAGTCTCACATATTTCAAAGTTTTACTGGAAAACTAGAAGAGAAAAAATTTTGAAACTTTTTTCATGTAAAGAGAAAGGTTAGAACTCGGGTTAGAAGCACATTTTGCCAGAATTTTCAAATTTCTCCAGTAAAAAATTACAACATGAGGAATCTTGGAAAACAACCTACAGTAACCGAATTAGTTGAAACTACAGTCTCACATATTTTAATGTTCTCCTGGAAAACTAGAAAAGGGAAAATTTTGAAACTTTTTGCATGTGAAGAGGAAGGTGAGAACATCATTTTCCCAAAATTTCAAATTTTTCCAGTGGAAAACAGCAACATGAAAAATCTTAGAAATCAACTCACACAAACTGAATTAGTTGAAAATACAGTCTTCCAAATTTCAAATTTTTTCTGGAAAACTAGTGAATGGAAAATTTTGAAACTTTTTGCATGTAAAGAGGAAGGTGAGAAGCTCATTTTCCCAAAATTTCAAATTTTTCCAGTAGAAAACAACAACATGAAAAATCTTGGAAATCAGCCTACAAAAACTGTATTCATCATTGATTGAAAATGGACAATATTATGGAGGACATGGGTATCACTCAGACATACTAACCAGTACATCTTTCATAGTTAAACCAAATTAGGCGGTGGGTTCTTTATTTTTTGTTTTATTCCAAGCTCTTGAATTTTCATTTTGTTTCATTTAACATTCAAGAGCCTGGCACAAACAGATTTTAAAAAACCAAGAAATCGATATAAAAATAATACAAAAAGAAGGAAAATCCCCAACGCTGATGATTGATATAATCAAATCCGGATACCAGATTCACCTGTAATTTTATAGATAAAGGAATTGGAGAAGATTTAACAGGAATATATAGGCAATTTAAGGAATTAATTGTTATTTATACACCAAGTGAGTTAAATGAATGTTTATTCATGAGAAGAAAGTTTAACCCACGAGCTCTAGTGAGTGGTTTAATTTTCTTCGAATGAATAAACATTTCAACTCACGTGATGTACCTATACAAAATTTTATCACATTTTGTGGAAATTTAGAAAATAAAGTACAAGAAAAAATGCTGGGAGTGAGTTAAAAATATTTTAAATCACTGAGGTTTTAGATTTTTAGTTGGACAGAGTGACTTAAAATGCCGAGAGTGAGTTAAAATGTTTTTAAATCACTGAGGTGATAAACGTCTATTTACTTTTTAGGTTATGCGTTCAATAATCAGGCCTATGATGTATCATTCTCTGTTATTTCAACAGCCACGTTATCTGTCACTGTTTATTCTATACGTCAAAATAGAGACAGCAATAGATGTTGAGCCATAACACAGCCGTTAAAATAACAGGACCGGATACATCATAGGCCTGAATGTCATTTTTAAACGTCAAAATGGGATAAAATACAATACATATTTTTATTTGTCACTCATTTGTAAAACGTCACTTATCAAGTCAAAACATAAACAATGAAAATTGATTTTTACAAGCTACTTGCTCTACTGACTTGTAAAATTGACAGCTAAACTGTAAAAACTTTTTACAAGTCAGTAGAATTATTTATTTTTAAAAAATCAGTTTTATCACAAGAATAATTGCTTGTAGGTACCTTCTGGTAGACTTTTCTGGTGGTAAACTATTAGCTACGACTGTAGCTTCATTAATATCATCTAGCACATTCATTTCTGGAAAAAAATTGCAAAAAATGGAAATCTGTCAGTAAAGCTATTTTTAACTAGAAACAACGACATAACAACATCTCATTCTCATAGGTATACCAACTACCAACTTGTATCAGAAAAAATTAAGGAAAAACGTATAAATTTCAAAATTTTGTTATGTATTAATTTTTTATTTGTCCCTATATCTTTTACAAATGAGTAACAAATAAATTATTGTACATTATACGCCAGGTAGCAGTTTTTACTGGCTCTTGAAGGTGACAAGCTCGCCTGACGGCTCGCTAGTCATTTCCTTCAATTGCCAGTAAAAATTGTTTTACCTGGCTAATAATGTAAAATACTATTAATAGGTTGCCTGGTAATGGGAAACCAATGATGTCATATGGGGTGCCTTATGGAGATTTGCAATATGTGTAGGTACCCCAGATGACACCATAAAAGTTATCAGGCAACCTACCTCTTTCTCTAAGTAGTGAGGCCCTATTTATTCATCTTCTCATAAACTGTCACTCTGATGGATAAAAATACAATATTTTAGGGAGGGCATTATCAAACTATTTTGACAAATCAAATAACTGAAAGCTTGACTGAAAGTTAACTTCTGGAATGACTATGAGGTGTGACCAATGAACTATAGTCAAAAACTGGAATGCGCACACATTGCCATATCTGCCAAAAAAATGTAGCCATGAAAGACAGATGCCACAAAGGGGAATGTTGTTTTTTTCTGTTGCTCGCTGACACATGACGTTTTGGAAAGTTTTGTCATATTTACCTTCACAGGTTTCATCAATTGGAATACGTGTTGGAAGCAATTTCCGCCATTTAACATAATGAGTGCGACAAAAACAGGTATCCCCTCCGCAGCAGCGGCACTAGGCTTCACGTTCGTCAATATGTGTTGGCATTCCAGTTTTTGGTTATAGTTCATTGGGTGTGACATAATTCCAGAAGTTAACTTTAAGTTATTTTCCAACTTAATCCTATTGGTTAGCCAATAGGATTATAAATTGATAAATTTATCTTGTAAACAGTTTATCTAAATATGAATAAACCAGGCCTAAGAAGGTTAATAAATTGACTACTAGCTGATTAGATACCTATAGTCTGTTTCATTGTTGATAGCTCAAATCGAGGTTTAGGATCATGAAACCATTGTAAACCAATGACTTTAGCGTGTTTGAAATGGGTAGAAAAATAATATGAAAACAACTGGCCTAGAATCGCCAACATTTTACGCATTAATTAAAATTATAATTAATTCATAAACTAAGAATATTGATTTGCTTATATTACTAGTAAGGCAAAACATATTATTAATTTAGCATTTAAAAACTAAAAACTGGTTTACATTATCAAAAACAAGATTGATTTTGAATTTTTGTTGTTTGTACATATTTTACTCAAATCCAAATTGCTTAAAATCCTTTTATCTTTTATCGAATTTGATAAATTGCAGTTTTGTTTACTGTATGAATAAGCTGATTTTCATGATCCCAGGGAAGAATTTCATAACTAAAAATTACTAGATAAAATCTTTTACTAATCAAAATGAGTACAATTCAAAGAATTGAGCCTCCAAAAAACAGAATATTTGAATATTCAAGGCCAGAAATCTTACGAGATACTTCTTCTAAATAATACCCTTGCCTTGACTCGAATAAATTCTTTTTACAAAGTTCAATTTATTGTATGTGGCCTAGTTTTCTCCACTTTCTACATTCTACTATGCATTTTGGAGCTCAGCTAATCAGTTGACAATAGAATATTGAGGAAATACAAATAAATCATTAATAAATCTTTACAATAATAAAAAAGATACAAGTTGATTTTTCTCACATATGGATCTTACCTGGAGGATTTCCTCAATTCAAAACAAACACAATTCGGCCAGGACAGTCACAAAATAATTTTTGGATCACTGAAAAACACTAAAGGCAACATAATTGGGTTTTTCCAATGGTTTTTCCTATTCTGATGGTAAAAAAACTCACTATATAGAAGAAAATAGAGAACAATTAAAAAACTTGCAAAATGGATTTTTATCCTTTAAACGTCAGTGTCAGCCATGTGTCAGTGCGCATGCAAAGTTGTGTTCCGTTTACTTGAATGGTTCACCTCAGCCTAAATTCAAATAAAATTGACCCCTCTGGATAATTTTGTAAGGGCCAAATTATGGACCGACTGATAAGTGTCAGGTTGTTACCTAGCAGGTACTTTCTATTCTCTAGTCTAAAGCATGGAAAGTACCTGTTAGGTAATAACCTGACACTTATCAGTCGGTCCATAATGTGGCCCTAAAAGCTTCTCTGGATTTAAAAAGGGTGAAGGATAAGTTACATGAGATACTGGAATGTCTAGGTAGTGATAACTTTCAGAGATTTCCTTGAGTTGTGATCCGTTTCCTTTGT
Source organism: Ceutorhynchus assimilis (assembly GCA_917834065.1). Lineage (NCBI taxonomy): Eukaryota > Metazoa > Arthropoda > Insecta > Coleoptera > Curculionidae > Ceutorhynchus > Ceutorhynchus assimilis. Next base: position 30,236,926 of record OU892286.1, on the reverse strand, counting down.
AAATATCCATTTTTTAAATAAAATTAACTTTATAATAGCTTTTCAAGCCTCCTCAGGATTTAAAAAGGACAAATTAAGTTAATTGAGATTCTGTAGTATTTTTTTTTTATTCCTATCTATTGGCTACTATTTCAATGATTGGGAACTCAATGAACCTATAACTTTCGGGGATTTCCCCGATTTCCTTGTGTTGTGTTCCGTTTCCTTTAGAGGTTCACTTTTGAAAGTATCAATTTTTGAAATTGTTCATCCAATAAAATCATTTTTGATGGCTTTCTGAGCTTCCTCAGGAATTAAAAAGGGATAAAAGAAAGAAATTAAATGCGATTCTAGAATGTTTATGGGCTGTGCGAAATTAAAACTGGAAAATCCACAGGTTGCTGATAGAATGATAATCGATGAAAGATTTGAAATGAAATTGAAAGATATCGAAACTGAAAAGGATATTTATTTACCTTACCTGGCTTTACTTCCAAACTCCACTCAGCTGGCCAACTCACTACACGAACAATGGAAGCAATAAACAAACAAAAATGCAGTTAGATTTAATAATGACAGACTGTGCTAAGGCATGATAAGCTCGACCACAATGTAATGCTGTCTCAGCTGGGTAACTTTGGGTTCTCGGTTGCTGCTTGTCTTTTAATGCAGTCTTATCTGAAAGATTGGAAACAATATGTTAAAATGGGTGTCTGCCGCTCAGAGCCTTACTCAGCGACATCAAAGGTGCCACAGGGAAGCAATCTGGATCCCTTGCTCTTTGTCATATTTTATTAATGACTTGCCCAACTGCATAAAATTCTCAGAAAGCTTGGTATATGTTGATGCTTTTAAGGTTTTCAAGCTAATTACCAAACCAGAAGATTGCACGAGATTGCAGAAGGACCTGGACTCTGTTGCTCGCTGGTTTCTAGATCACAGGATGCATTTCAACATGAACAAGTGTCAAGCAATCATGTATACTCGCAACATCAATTACATCACAAATACCTAGGTATACAATAAATGATAGATCAATGTAGAGAAAAGACAAGTGTAAGAAAGGATCTCGGAGTTAATAACTTCCAAATGAACATGAAATTCAATGATCATTATTATTATGTTGTCAATAAGGCATATCGAGCATTGGGCTTTATTATAAGAAACACAAAACACTTCAAAAATATCGACACAATAGTAATAATATTATACAATGGTTAGAGTCTCACCTTGAATATGCCTCGTTTGGTTTCCTCAGGCAGAGGCCAACATAGATCTTTTGGAGAAGGTCCAGAAGAGGTTTTTGAGATACCTCTACTATAAAACTAATAACATTTACCCATACCTCGTTTCTTACAGGAGTATGCTGACTACTTATAATATTCAGTCTCTACATAGAAGAAAGGCGAAAAATTGCTTCAGTACTGTTTATACATTACATAATAAACAACATAAAATTTAAGTCGTGCCTTTTTATCAATAATATAAGCTTCCATGTTCCTAAAATAAATTTAAGAAGAAAAAACGCTGATCTGTTTTACTGTGCTGTGATACATTCAACTGGTTAGTAGGTACTGACCTCAATGCAGTATCAGTGTAATGTATCAATTGATAAGTCTGGTATTGACATGTACAATGTGGATGCTCAAAAGCTAAAATCTTGTTTTAATTTATATTGATGATTTGTAGTAGTGTATTTTTCGTAGTTTTAGTTAGATTCTAGGGATTCTTTTGAGTAGTAAGTTTATTAGATAGTAAGTGATAATTTTAATTTTAGTTATAGAAACCCTTACTTGTCATTATCAACTTGCTTGATGTTTGTAAGATGTACCACAAATAAATAAATAAATAAATAAACTCTTTCAGGAAGTTCAAGTCGAATGCGAAGGGGTACAAACGAAACCGTCTTGATTTAAACCGGTCGTGGCAAGCAAAAAACCGCAGGTTTATTCTCTCGAATCACACGAAGCGTTTCCAGTGTTTTAACGCGCGCATTCTTAAAAGCCAAATTTAGCAAAGCCGTATCAATTCTTAGGCATAAAACGCGCAATTCAATTAGAATAAAAGAAACAAAATATAAAGAAAAAAAAACGAATCAATTTCCATTCCCATAAATAGGATTTGACATCCCGTAAATACCCAATTTAACTTAACAACTATATACAGGGCGCGTAAACGAAACTGAACATGGGCAATTATAGCTTTTTGGGTTTTTCTTGTGTTATGTTCCGGTCTCTTTGAGACTCGAGAGAATTTTGTATGGATTTGGGGGTTTCAACCTCAGACAACTGTGCTCAGACTCTCAGACGTTTCAATACTGTAAAACAAGCCTTTTTCTTTATTAACTTCATCAATTGATCATTTAAAAACGGTTGTCAGACACCCATTTATACTGACTTTAGTAAGGACTTTGATAAGGTCAATCATAGTTTGGATTTCTTGGTTGTAGTCATATTTATCTGGTAGGGTTTAGCAGGTAAAAATTGATGGTTATCTTTCGATTGAGTTTGTTGTTACATCTGGGGTCCCTCAGAGATCTCATTTCGGATCTCTGCTATTCAGTTTATTCATCAATGACCTGGGAAATCTACGTTCCTCCAATTTTCTAATGTTCGCAGAAGATTTGAAGATATTTTGGGAAGTATCATCAACTCATGATATTGTTACGCTTATTAGGTTGTTTGTGGAAAGCGGTGCCGCCACTTTATCTACACTTGGCTGCGTCGGCTAAGGGTTTATCCTGAAAAGAGGTTATGGGGGAGGGAAAGATTTCACCACTAGCAGTTAATACATCTATTAGTTACAGCTTAATTTATGTAGGAGATGATTAAATAGGGTTTACCAAAAACAGATCGCAGTAAATGTTCTTCCCTGGTGGGCCATCATTTAACATTCCCTTGGAATGCCTATTTTTAGGGAAATCACTACGTTGTCAATAGTATACCCAAACAGCCCTATGTAAATGTACTCTCGAGGAGCTTAGTTTCCATAGGTCTAGGTTTGAGGCTTCTACAGCATGACATTCACCTTAGGATCCCAATCGTAGTGTAGCAAGTCACACCCAACTTGGAAAGAAAGTCTTTAGGCCTGTACCCTCGAGATGCTTAAGGCTGTAGAAACTAACCTAACCAACGACGATTATCCACAAGCCAGTGGGACAATTGAACAAACCATAAGATTGCCCACCAACTAGTGGGACAAACCACAAGCCACTATGTCCTTAAGCCATACGATTGTCCACAAGCCAATGGGACAATTGAACAAACGGGCGCTTTCTTTCATTCAGCGGTGGATCCATCAGTAATCAGCCTATCTTTGTCTAGCTCATAGAAAATGGGAATATCTATCTCATAATGCTGGCAGCAGATGGATCAATTGCTGAATAAAAGAAAGCGTCCAACCATAGGACTGCCCTCCAACCAGTGGGACAACCCCTAAGCCACTATGTTGTAATGACCCGGGAAAATAGACCCGTAATTTACAATGTCTTTACTGTAAAAATTAAATGTAATCGAATAATCAAAAACTGAATCTCTAATAATTAACATCAGTACCTATCTATAAATTGGAAATGAAACCAATAAAAATTGACCCAAATCAATTAAAATATCTAAAAAACGTCTAATTTCTTATTGTTTAGTCATCATCTAAATCAAATCCATAAGAATATTAAAAGCGAGGCCAAAGTAATTGAATCGGTGATTTATGGCCGAGACGTCGACACGTGTGTCGGTTTTCTTTGAGTTATATGTCCAATTCTTACAACCAAATCTGTTAAACCCGATACACCAGGAAATTGCGACATAATTATTCGATTTTAAACAAATAAAAAAGGAAGGTTAATGAATGATGAAATTTGGAATTTTTGGGGAAACGAAACATATAAATACAGCGGTTTTAGAAGTGGAGAATCAGTTGAGTTTTAAGTGGTCAGTTCAATCCAGTTCAGTTTTAAGTCTACAGTACCTAATGAGTCAGCGCGGATAAAATTCGCGAAGAGTTTCTTTTATTTTTGCCTCGGGAAAACGCGTTAAGTCTTTGAAAAAGTAACGGAAAATTGTGAAAGAAAGAACATTCAGTCATTCAACATTATGTACGAGCTCTAGAGATTTTTGAAGTAAATTAATTAAGTAATTTTACGCGTGAAAAGTTAAATGTAAGTACTCTAGTGACTATAGTTTTGTTTTATTTTGACTTTAACAATGATTCGGAATGATAAGAAGTGAATTGACAATGAACTTTAATCAGTGGCGACGCGTGACTTGTAATCTGGGGGGGGGGTAATAGGAAGATGCGACCCCCCGCTAACGCGCCGCAGGCGAAATTTTTTGCAAATTTCAAGGTGATTCACTTTTCCAGAACAATTATTTCCTTTGTGAAGAAAATAAAACAAAAAAAAAAAGTATTTTCTTCAATATTATTATGTCTTTTCTTTTGGGCATCGTGATTTTTCCCTTGATTATTGGATCCTGGAAGGGGTAATTACCCCCCATTAACCCCCCCCCCCCGACGCGGCGCCCCTGACTTTTAATGCATGAAAACTTGAGTGATTAACCTATAAAAACTTTGTGGTTTCAAGTATAGTAGAATATAATTTAGTAAACCACAATAGTTTGTTTCTCTCTTTTGCGAATAGACCCCCTCCACAATTTTATAGGTAGCCGCTCAAGGAAATAAACACCATCAATATACCGCTTGCCATTTACCATCTAACTTATTAAATAGAGTACTTGGGCGCGTTTGGCTACAATGTATCCATATATTTTTTTAAAGTTGATCTAGTTGTGAGGAAATCTCCAAAAATCAAGAAGCTGTAAAATGTGTTTATTATTTAAATCTAATTCGATTGAAAATCTCATTTATTATTAATTTTACATAATATCACAGCATTTTCATTATACAAACACACACAATAGAAATAAATTCTTATGTATCTATAAGATTTTAAATAAAAAACCCGAACCACTGCTAAAACGTTGTGGTTACAAATTTTTCTACATTATGCCATTTGACTATAAGATCAATAATCATCATTAATCAACGTGATAATATTTGACTCGAGTTTAAAAATAATTATTTTACCACTTTAAACAAAAACTTTCATTCAAATCTAGAAACATTTTACCATAAAAATCCTAAAACATCCCATCGTTGACACCAATAGGCACCATTAGAGCCAAAAACAAAATAAAATTCCTCAAAACGTGCTTCCAATCGTTGGGAATTGCGTACGGAATCAGATATTCCGTGATTTGATGGATCTCGTGCGAGGCGCAAACAAATATAAAAGTCGTCACGATCAAATTGAGCACGGGAAATCCTGGTATAAGTACCAAAACTCCATGAGTATCAGCCGCCAACCAAATATGGTACTGACTCAGAAACAGTTCCAAGTGGAACTCGCCAAACCAGGCGAAAAACGTAGAAAACCGAGTACGCAACATGCCAGAAACGTTCCTCAAAAATAAATAACTAACAATAGGTATAAAAACTATATAAGAGTGAATTTCGCTGCATTCTAGTTCAATCCTACACAAAAAGCTCAATGAAATATAAGTACCAATACCAATAAGAGCTGCTAAAGTACCAGTCAAAGCCACCCTCTTTGAAAACAAATTGTAATGATTATTATCGTCAAAAATATTATATTTTTGCCCTGCAACCAACAACAAAGAAAAACACATACCGTAAATCATTGAGTAGCGGTCCAATTTCCATCTGAACCACCACTCGTGAATATCATCATCTGTAGTCACAAATAAAGCCTTCCAAGGCCTGGTGACAAAGATTTTTTCGAAAAACACTTCAGACATAAACAAAATGGTGACAATAGTAAAAAGTACAATAAATTTGATTAGTAAATAGAAAAATTGCATCATATTGTTGTCAGTGTTTTGGGCTGTAATGTGAGGAGGAAATGCCATGAAAAAATAAAAAGTTATGTACCAAAACGATAATAGAGGACTAAAATAGTAAAACTGATAAGGCCTATTCATACATAAGCATAATGTTACTGTAATGAAGTTTAATTTGAATAAGTTCCTTAAGAAACTTACCAGGCCTATATCAGCACGGTGCCAAACATAAAAAAAATGCTCATAGCCTAATAAAAACAAATAGGAACTGATCAGTACTTTTACGTGCATATTTATAACCAAAATCCTACTGGCACCAGTTACATGGTAAACCAATATAACCAAAAGCATCCAGCCTTTGCACTCGTTCAATTGATCTCGGTGCAAAACTTTAGTCAACTTACTGTCTTCAGTAAAAAAAAACCCTAACACCATCACATAGCCAATGGGCAACCAAAAACTAAATTCTGAATAATATTTGTTTTCTTTCATGAAAAAATTAGTACGATCGCATACAAAAAAATACACCATTATAACTGAAAGTTTAGCTAAAGTCTTAAACAACTTGTTATAGTTGTAGGTCCAGGAAATTTCATTTTCTTGTAGTCTTTGGTATTCGTGCAAAGGACGGCAGAAGATTTTGACAATGAATCTGTAAATGCTTAGGCAAATTGCTGTTAAAACACTAAAAAATAAATTATTAATAGTTAAGTAAATTAGAATGCATTATCATACCAAATAGCTAAAATCACAAAAGTAACAATTTGCAATGTAGTTGCAGTTTCCATTGAGCTACAACAAGTACCATCATCAAAATTCATGTAATCATTACAGTACATATTTAAAAGTATTTGAGTACTATGCTTCAAAGGCCTTTCAGCTAAAAAGACTCCATCAGGGCTTTCCAATACCATGCCTTGTCCAATTAAACGTATACTCCACCACAAGTTAGCCTTAGAATGTGACAAAATTTCTATTGCAGCATTGTTATATAAATCCAATAAATAATTAGTCACTCCATCTTCAAGTTTGTCTTCATTTACTGGAGGCTGTATCATCCACAAAACCCTAGACTTTTTAGCAAACAATTTATCAATCGGACTAACCAAATGGGTTAAATTTGTTTTGTATTGTTCAATGTTTGATTTGTTTGAACTTATTATTGGATACCAGGCGCAACCTGCTACAATAACAGAAGGCGGATCTTTGGCTGATTCCCAACTTCTGAAATAATTAATCATTTCTTTTGAGACATGATCAACCCACAAAAAATCAACTTTTATGTGCAATTTGCTGTCAAAATACGACAAATTAGTGTGCAAGTTTTCGCTAATTACATCAGGATCGTTTAAGGATATGTGATTGATAAATCCGTAATATAATTGACGGATTCTGTGGTCTCCTATAAAAGTGAAACGTGAAGTTGATCCGTAGTAAGCTATGTATCTTAAACAGAGTTTTGTGTCTCTGGAAAAAAAACAAATAAAGGTGGTAATTATTGTTGTGTAATATTGATTGTTTTGAATTTACATTTTGGTGTAAGGATGAAGCATGCAGCCATACGGTTGCCATTCTTGGTCACCCTTATATCTACCATCGGACAATAACCAGCGGCAAGAGTTTGTACCTGTAACAAGAGAAAAATCATTGTAGATAAAAAGCTGAAATTTTCAGCGATTCTTATTCCAGTAGAGGACTACAATCCCTGAAAATTTCAAGTCATTTGGATTTATAGTTCCTGAGATAAAATTGTGTTAAGCAATTTGGGGTGATTTATCAATTTTTCAATTTTTCTGAGTGCCTTTTTTTCATAGATTTCGGCTTCAAATCTGAGAATAATTTAGTGTATGGAGATTGGGGGATGTTGATTTACCATTAGGATACCAAATCTCAACAAAAAAAAATTGAAATTTCATCGTTTTTGTAAGAAGGTTATGATTTAGATTTTGGAAAACTTTGAAAGGTCATAACTTTTTTTCTATTATAGATAAAAAGCTGAAACTTTCACTGAATTTTATCCCTTTCAAAGGACTACAATCCCTGAAAATTTCAGCTCATTTGCACTTATAGTTCCTGAGATAAAATCGTGTTGAGTAATTTGGGGTGATTTATCAATTTTTCAATTTTTCTGAGTCCCTTTTTTCATAGATTTCAGCTTCAAATTTGAGAATAATTTAGTGTATGGAGTTTGGGGTATGTTGATTGACCATTAGGATACAAAATCTCGACAAAAAAAATTTGAAATTTCATCGTTTTAGTAAGAAGGTACCTACCTTATGATTTAGATTTTGGAAAACTTTGAAAGGTCATAACTTTTTTTCTATTATAGGTAGATAGACAGCTGAAACTTTTACTGAATTTTATCCCTTTCAAAGGACTACAATCCCTGAAAATTTCAGCTCATTTGCACTTATAGTTCCTGAGATAAAATCGTGTTAAGCAATTTGGGGTGATTTATCAATTTTTCTGAGTGCCTTTTTTCATAGATTTCGGCTTCAAATCCGAGAATAATTTAGTGTATGGAGTTTGGGGTATGTTGATTGACCATTAGGACACAAAATCTCGACAAATTTTTTTTTGAAATTTCATTGTTTTAGTAAGAAGGTACCTACCTTATGATTTAGATTTTGGAAAACTTTGAAAGGTCATAACTTTTTTTCTATTATAGATAGACAGCTGAAACTTTTACTGAATTTTATCCCTTTCAAAGGATTACAATCCCTGAAAATTTCAGCTCATTTGCACTTATAGTTCCTGAGATAAAATCGTGTTAAGCAATTTGGGGTGATTTATCAATTTTTCTGAGTGCCTTTTTTCATAGATTTCAGCTTCAAATCTGAGAATAATTTAGTGTATGGAGTTTGGGGTATGTTGATTGACCATTAGGATACAAAATCTCGACAAAAAAAATTTGAAATTTCATCGTTTTAGTAAGAAGGTACCACCTTATGATTTAGATTTTGGAAAACTTTGAAAGGTCATAACTTTTTTTCTATTATAGATAGACAGCTGAAACTTTCACTGAATTTTATCCCTTTCAAAGGACTACAATCCCTGAAAATTTCAGCTCATTTGCACTTATAGTTCCTGAGATAAAATCGTGTTAAGCAATTTGGGGTGATTTATCAATTTTTCTGAGTGCCTTTTTTCATAGATTTCGGCTTCAAATCCGAGAATAATTTAGTGTATGGAGTTTGGGGTATGTTGATTGACCATTAGGACACAAAATCTCGACAATTTTTTTTTTGAAATTTCATTGTTTTAGTAAGAAGGTACCTACCTTATGATTTAGATTTTGGAAAACTTTGAAAGGTCATAACTTTTTTTCTATTATAGATAGACAGCTGAAACTTTCACTGAATTTTATCCCTTTCAAAGGACTACAATCCCTGAAAATTTCAGCTCATTTGCACTTATAGTTCCTGAGATAAAATCGTGTTAAGCAATTTGGGGTGATTTATCAATTTTTCAATTTTTCTGAGTCCCTTTTTTCATAGATTTCAGCTTCAAATCTGAGAATAATTTAGTGTATGGAGTTTGGGGTATGTTGATTGACCATTAGGATACAAAATCTCGACAAAAAAAATTTGAAATTTCATCGTTTTAGTAAGAAGGTACCTACCTTATGATTTAGATTTTGGAAAACTTTGAAAGGTCATAACTTTTTTTCTATTATAGATAGAAAGCTGAAACTTTCACTGAATTTTATCCCTTTCAAAGGACTACAATCCCTGAAAATTTCAGCTCATTTGCACTTATAGTTCCTGAGATAAAATCGTGTTAAGCAATTTGGGGTGATTTATCAATTTTTCAATTTTTCTGAGTGCCTTTTTTCATAGGTTTCGGCTTCAAATCTGAGAATAAGTTAGTGTATGAAGTTTGGGGTATATTGATTGGCCATTAGGATACAAAATCTAGACAAAAATAATTTTGAAATTTCATCGTTTTAGTAAGAAGGTACCTACCTTATGATTTAGGTACCTCGGTAGGTACATTACGATTTAGATTTTGGAAAACTTTGAAAGGTCATAACTTTTTTTCTATTATAGATAGACAGCTGAAACTTTCACTGAATTTTATCCCTTTCAAAGGACTACAATCCCTGCAAATTTCAGCTCATTTGCACTTATAGTTCCTGAGATAAAATCGTGTTAAGCAATTTGGGGTGATTTATCAATTTTTCTGAGTGCCTTTTTTCATAGATTTCGGCTTCAAATCTGAGAATAATTTAGTGTATGGAGTTTGGGGTATGTTGATTGACCATTACGACACAAAATCTCGACAAAAAATTTTTTGAAATTTCATCGTTTTAGTAAGAAGGTACCACCTACCTTATGATTTAGATTTTGGAAAACTTTGAAAGGTCATAACTTTTTTTCTATTATAGATAGAAAGCTGAAACTTTCACTGAATTTTATCCCTTTCAAAGGAGTACAATCCTTGAAAATTTCAGCTCATTTGCACTTATAGTTCCTGAGATAAAATCGTGTTAAGCAATTTGGGGTGATTTATCAATTTTTCTGAGTGCCTTTTTTCATAGATTTCGGCTTCAAATCTGAGAATAATTTAGTGTATGGAGTTTGGGGTATGTTGATTGACCATTAGGATACAAAATCTCGACAAAAAAAAATTTGAAATTTCATCGTTTTAGTAAAAAGATACCTACCTTATGATTTAGATCTTGGAAAACTTTGAAAGGTCATAACTTTTTTTCTATTATAGATAGAAAGCTGAAACTTTCACTGAATTTTATCCCTTGAAAAGGACTACAATCCCTGAAAATTTCAGCTCATTTGCACTTATAGTTCCTGAGATAAAATCGTGTTAAGCAATTTGGGGTGATTTATCAATTTTTCAATTTTTCTGAGTGCCTTCTTTCATAGATTTCGGCTTCAAATCTGAGAATAAATTAGTGTATGGAGTTTGGGGTATGTTGATTGACCATTAGGATACAAAATCTCGACAAAAAAAAAATTGAAATTTCATCGTTTTAGTAAAAAGATACCTACCTTATGATTTAGATCTTGGAAAACTTTGAAAGGTCATAACTTTTTTTCTATTTTATCTATATATTCTCATTTGCACTTAAAGTTCCTGAGATAAAATCGTGTTAAGCAATTTGGGGTGATTTATCAATTTTTCTGAGTGCCTTTTTTCATAGATTTCGGCTTCAAATCTGAGAATAATTTAGTTTATGGAGTTCAGGATATCACGAGGGACCATTAGGGCACAAAATCTCGACAAAAAAAAAATTGGAAATAACATCGTTCTAGTAAGAAGCTTGGTAAGAAGGTATCCCCCTTCTTCTGGATCACAGTGAAGAATTTTTGCTTGGATTTTTGTATCTTTTGATATGATGGATTATATTTGGACACACAAACAACAATTAAATCAATAGTTGCAGCAATAAGAATAAAACATTGAAATAAGATAAAAACAGCTATCGGAATATCAGATATTTTCTGACAGAATGGGAAGTGTGACTTCTCCAAAAATCATACAAAAAACAGGCTGTTGTGCATTTAAAAAACCGCTCATCCATGGTGTATTTAACTCTTTAGTTTTTGGTTCAAATGATTTTTTAGTATCATTTTTGAGTTCTCCAGAAAAAAAAATTCCAATTGGCTATTTTCAATTTTCTCAAAAATACAGGGAAAGTCAAAAATAATCCCCTGTCAACCCCTGTTCAGTCCTCGTTGGATGACCGATGACCTTGTACTATTAACAACTTATGGGTCATTTACATCCACTTAACGTACGGAAAATTATAATTAACTTACGAAACTAATCTGAGTACAAAACTGATAATTTACAGACTAGTGCAATCTGTCTGTCATTCATAATAATTATTATTGAAATTAACGTACGGATTTCCTCAAGTTGCAGTTGGTTCAGTTTTCCGTGTGTTACGTCAATTTTTTTAATTTTTAAGTGGATGTAAACAACTACAGATAAGTATACTATGATCATCAACTTTTCTTAATTATTAATTTTCTGTATGTTAAGTTAAGTTGAGTGGATGTAAATGACACTTTACTAATACTGATTACTTATACATATCAGGTAGTAGGTATATCTTTCCATTTGTTTCAATTAATCTGCAGTAAATACAAATTATGTAAGCATATTTAGCCCTCGATTTAGCCTGTTCGAAGATGGACTATAATTTTCATTCTATAATATTTCAATTTTGGGTGATAAAGAATTAATTATTCTCCGAGCATAAGAAAATACTAATAATTTTAAATAGCGCGAAATAACTCGGCTTACCGCGAAATACTTCCGAATTACCTCGAAATACTTCAAATTACCTCGAAATACGAAGAATTACCTGCAAATATTTTGGAATACCCGGCAATACCACAAAAAACTAGGTTCGAATTACCACCACCGAAATACTTTGAATTTCGCATTTCGCGAAATACTTGCGAAATAACGACATTTTCGCAATACGTGTACAGGGTATTTGATTATATTTGGCACCATACCTACAACCTTTACTATTTAAGATAGAAAAAAATTGTAAATACAAAACTTGACAGTTTTTTTCTATATTTTCTTTTAACATTATCAGAAAAAACAAAATCGCATCGGAAAATGGAGAAACGTAGAAAAATTCGACTTTTTTAAATGGAACACCCTGTATATTTTGCGATAAAATGAAAGACCTTTTCTTCCTGATAACAAATATATATGTATATGTTGATCATATTTGCATGAGCCATTTTTGACATATCTCAGCTTAAATTATAACTAAATTGCAAAGAAATTTTATAAAGATAGAGATCCTTATGGAACTTCAAATTCTTTATAATTTAACCAGAGATATGTCAAAAATGGCTCATGCAAATGTGATCAGCATATATATATTTGTAATCAGGAAGAAAAGGTCTTTCATTTTATCGCAAAATATACAGGGTGTTCCATTTAAAAAAGTCGAAGTTGTCTACGTTGCTCCATTTTCCGATGCGATTTTGTTTTTTCTGATAATGTTAAAAGAAAATATAGAAAAAAACTGTCAAGTTTTGTATTTACAATTTTTTTCTATCTTAAATAGTAAAGGCTGTAGGTATGGTGCCAAATATAATCAAATACCCTGTACACATTTTTACAGAGTGGTTAACCCCTCGTTTTTTTCTATTATAGATAGAAAGCTGAATCTTTCACTGAATTTTATCCCTTTCAAAGGACTACAATCCCTTAAAATTTCAGCTCATTTGCACTTATAGTTCCTGAGATAAAATCGTGTTAAGCAATTGGGGTGATTTATAAATGTTTCAATTTTTCTGGGTGCCCTTTTTCTTAGATTTCGGCTTCAAATCTGAGAATAATTTAGTTTATGGAGTTTGGGGGTTGCTAATTGACCAGTAGGATACAAAATCTCAACAAATTTTTTTTTTAAATTTCATCGTTTTAGTAAGAAGGTACTCCCCTCGGTACTCCCTTTATGATTTTTTTGGAAAACTTTGAAAGGTCATAACTTTTTTTTCTATTATAGATAGAAAGCTGAAACTTTCACTGAATTTTATCCCAATCAAGGAACTACAATCCCTAAAAATTTCACCTCATTTGCACTTATAGTTCCTGAGATAAAATCGTGTTAAGCAATTTGGGGTGAATTATCAATTTTTCAATTTTTCTGAGTGCCTTTTTTCATAGACTTCGGCTTCAAATCTGAGAATAATTTAGTGTATGGAGTTTGGGGTATGTTGATTGACCATTAGGATACAAAATCTCAACAAAAAAAAAATTGAAATTTCATCGTTTTAGTAAGAAGGTAGGTACCTTATGATTTAGATTTTGGAAAACTTTGAAAGGTCATAACTATTTTTCTATTATAGATAGAAAGCTGAAACTTTTACTGAATTTTATCCTAATCAAGGAACTACAATCCCTGGAAATTTCAGCACATTTGCACTTATACTTCCTGAGATAAAATCGTGTTAAGCAATTTGGGGTGATTTATCAATTTTTGTGAGTGCCTTTTTTCATAGATTTCGGCTTCAAATCTGAGAATAATTTAGTGTATGGTTTGGTGGATGTTGATTGACCATTAGGATACAAAATCTCGACAAACCTAATGTTCGCCTTACGAGTCTAGCACTATGGAAAGAATGCGGATAAAAAATTGCAATAATGCCTATTTGAATTCCAATAGAAAATACTTCAATATTTATATGTTACACACCTACATTTATAAGGAAAAAGTAAGATTTGAAAACGCTGCGCTTACGCCTATGACAGGCAGCATAGAGCTCCAAATAAATGGCGTTATTCCCCCTTGCCTTTCAGACGTCGTAGTGCTAGACTCGTAAGGCGAACTATACATTATGATTTAGATTTTGGAAAACTTTGAAAGGTCTAACAACTGAATGAATTTTTGGATTTTTCGACTTACCATATTTCACATGCAACAGAGCGTGGTAACAGGCAAAGCACAGAACTAGAAACAGGGCTACTTTTTTAGCATTTTTCGAGTTGATTTCGGCAATTATCTTTTCAATACGAGTATTTTCCACCGTTTCACTACTCATTTTATTGGGAGTTTCTTGAGAAGACAACCTAAATACAAATAATACATTTAGATGTTGTTTACACACATTAATTAATCAATGAATTAAAAAATGCTCAAAGGGCCAACCAAAATCTAAACAAATAACTGTAATAAACATAACCTTAAATTTTTAAAAAAAGTAAACACAAGTGACATAAGGCTGTATTTAGTGGCGCCATCTATTATTTATAATAATTTATTTTAATGAAAAACACTTAAAAATAAGAACAATAGATGTTAAATATGCTTTAATAAAGTTGTTAATAATTAAAAATCCACAAAAAAATATAAAAATTGTAGCTTAAACCTTGAATTATTGTTACAGGAATCTGTAAAATCAATGGCGCCGTCTATCGATTTTTCGAGCAACGTTGCCATTTTGACAACTGGCTGTCAAACATTCGCCGACCCTCAAGAGATGATAGATCTTTTCCAAAAAAACGAAAAAAAATCGCAAAATATTTCGAAAAAGGCAAAAGACTGGGAAATTTTAAGTTCTAGGAAGGATTATGTGCTCGATTCAATTAAAACATTATTAATTTTTATTGAATTGTACCTCAGAATAAAATTATCCTGATGGATTGGATGTCTCCGAGCTCTCGTCCCCATTCAACATTGTCACAGCTGGGTAGAACAAGTAATTTTTTCAGTATTTTTATTTTTAATTATTTGTATTTGTAGATTAGAGTTTAATTTTTTATTTATTTATCAGTATAAACGAGTAAAAGTCCATAAACTATCTCTTCAAAGTACAAACTTTGTACTTAATTTTTTTTGTCTTCGAGTCTTCAGATTGAAAATTATTTTGTTGCTCCTGTAATTCATTTAATAAAAACTTTCTAAAATTAAAGAATTTTTGGAATTTGTAACAATTTTATTGAGGTCATTTGAAAGTATATACAAAGCAACAATAGAATTTCAATTTTTATTTTTTTTTTGTACCTAGAACGAACAATAAATATTCTCTCAATAATTTATCATT
Source organism: Ceutorhynchus assimilis (assembly GCA_917834065.1). NCBI lineage: Eukaryota > Metazoa > Arthropoda > Insecta > Coleoptera > Curculionidae > Ceutorhynchus > Ceutorhynchus assimilis. The sequence goes on along the minus strand of OU892286.1, from coordinate 30,221,556 downwards.
GAGCAGCCTTCAGCTGCAACTTTTTGAGTAATTTTTGCCAACAATACCATCTCCGGCTGGTGTAGAGAAAATCTTTTCTACCAAAGTATAATCCATCCCAGGGGATCAACCACTTATCAGAATTTGTACCTATGTTACACCTATTACCCTTTTTAGGTAATAGTCTATGGTATTGCTAGGTATTACAATGTATTACCAATACACAAAAACCCACCATCAATATTGACAAAGACAAAAATCCAGTGGGCTTTTTTTTGTGTCAGAAACCCATTCATAGATAAATACCTAGTAAGTTTCCTATTTCAGGCTATCGAATTTGTTTTAAATATTCATAATTTACCTAGTAAGTAGTCTGAAATAGAAAACATTTATTAGTTTTCTAGATGTAAGAGGATGCATTTATGCATGATATGGTTTTTTTGAAGTTAATTTTCATGAATTTCTCTTGTTGCTGTTTTCAGTTGAAAACTGTTAAAATTTTAATATGATGAGCTCCTAATTTTTCTTTTTTTATCTTAAAAGTTTTATAATTTTCCCTTCAGTAGTTTTCAAGAAAAATATTACTATGTAAGAGATTGCATTTGTGCTTAATTTATTTAGATTTGAAAAAATAGTCAATTTTCTTACAGTGGAGCTTTGTAAATTACAAACAAGGGCTAAACCCGAGGGGCTTTTCACCTACCAAAATTTGTACACCGATTTCCATTTTTCTTAACATTTCACAGTTTTTCCATGTATTTTCGAGTATTTCTAAGTAGTATTTCCAAATATTCCCTAGTATTTCAAAGTATTTCTGAGTACATATTTCTTAGTATTTCCAAGTATTTCCAGGTATTTCCAAGTATTCTCTTAATATTTTAAAGTTTTACCTAGTAGCTAATTCAATTTAAACAATAGGCTAAATTTCATTTTGTTACCACTACATTGATTTGACAAGGTACACTGAAAGTAGAAGAAACCAAACACCTCTAGGTAGGTACCAACAAAACTTAAAATAGGCTGATAGGGCCAAAAAAAAAAAAAAATATTCCCAATCACTCTACTATCTTCT